>RJWH01008065.1:0-33940 GCA_004363575.1 Solenodon paradoxus | reverse complement strand
TGCTTTTTGTATGGGCTCGCCTCCTTTCGCGCCCCCTATGAAGGGCGTTTGCTCAAGGAAAGAAAACGCCAAAATTGGTATAAGAGCTTCCCTAAAATATGAAGCAAACCTTGTTTTCCCGCTGCTCTGTTCTTTGCCTGTTGTCATAAACATTTGTCCCTTCAGCTTAGACCTATCCGAGGCATATGTGTAGCCCTCCCTGGGCATATGTAGCCCTTCCTGGGTATTAAGTTGACCTTGTACGCTGCAAAACATAGCCCTGCCTGGGCCTAGCATAGGAAACCTGACATATCTTAAGTTATCAATGTATACATTTTATTGAGCACCTACTATGTGCCGTGGGCCAAGAATTCAGCCCCATAAGACAGTACCCTTGTTCTTAGGAGCCCCCCCCCACCATGTGAGGAATAAATACCCCTTGAAATTGCAATTGAAATTCAATAATTGACTAGTTCAACTTGTGATTGTCAGGTTATCTTCTTTTGTATCAACCCTGTAAAAGCAACACTTTATTGAATAGACCACTGTTGGGTGTTCCCAGATCTTTGCTGAGAAACCCAAAACAGTAGTTAGGAACTTAAGAATGAAATCGCTTCTCTTAATGAAACACAATCCTTAGTGCTACAGATTTCATACTTTATGCTGATAACAGTTTCTTTCTTTTTGTTTTTTTAAAGGTATAATTGACATAGCATTATAATAGTTTCAAGCATACAGCATAATGATTCAGTATTTGTATATATTGTGAAATGATAAATATGTCTAGATAACATGTGAGACCAAACATAGTTTATTTTTTTTCTAGTGATGAGAACTTTTAATATTTACATAGCACTTTCAAATATGTATTGCGGTCTTAACTATAGGTTGCCGTGGTGTACATGACATCCCATTACTTACTTAATTTATAACTGGAAGATTATACCTTTTGACATCCTTCACCCATCTTGGCCACCACCGCATCCCTACCCCCCACCTCTGGCAACCACAAGTCTATTTTCTGTATCTTGACTTGGTTTTTAAGATTGCGCATATAAGTACGATCATATGGAATATGTCTTTCACTGTCTGACTTATTTTACTTAGAATAATGACTTTGTCCAGGTCAACCCATGTTGTCACGAATGGCAAGATTTCATTATTTTTTATGGCTAAATAATTTTCCTTTGTATGTATGTTTATATCATGCTTTCTTTATCCCTTCATCCATCAGTGGGCACTTAGGTTGCTTCCATATGTTGGTTATTGTAAATAATAGTGTAATGAACAGGGGGTTATATATATTTGAATTCATATTTTTGTTTTCTTCTGATAAATGCCCAGAAGTGGAATTGCTGGATCATAAGGTAGTTCTATTTTTAATTTTTTGAGGAAATGCCATACTCTTTTCCATAGTGGCTGCACCAATTTACATTTGCACAGGTAGTGCACCATGGTTCCCTTTTCTCCATGTCCTAGCCAACATTTTGTTATTTCTTGTCTTTTTGCTAATACCCATTCTAACACATTTGAGGTGCTATTTCTTTGTGGCTTTGATTTTTATATCCCTGATGATTTGTGATATTGTGTATTTTTTCATGTGCCTGTTGGTCATCTATATGTCGTTGTTTTGTTTTTGTTTTTCGGAAAGATGTCTATTCAAATCTTGTGCTCACTATTTAATTGAATTTTTGTTATATTTTGTTTTGCCATTGAGTTGCATGAGTTATTTATGTGTTTTGAATAGTAATCTCTTCTCAGGTGTATGCTTTGCAAATATTTTCTCCTATTTCATAAATTATCTTTTTATATTGTTGATGATGTCCTTTCCTGTGCAGAAGCTTTTTATTTTAATGTTGTCTCATTTGTTTATTTTTGTTTTTGTGCCTTTGCTTTTGGAGTCAGATCCAAAAAATCATCACCAAATCCCTTATCAAAGAGATTACCCTCTATACCCACTTTGAAGAGTTTTATGGTTTTAGGTCTAATATTCAAGTCTTTCATCCATTTTTAATTGAATTTTGTGTATGTTATAGGATAGTGGCACAGTTTTCATTCTTTGTGCAAGTGGCTGCAAGTGTGTGCCTAGCACCATTTATCGAGGAAATCATCTTTTCCCTATTATATATATTCTTGGCTGCTTTATCATGAATAATCTTTATTTCTGGACTCGATTCTATCCCACATGTCTGTGTGTCAGTTTTTATGCCAATAGCATACTGCTTTCATTACTGTAACTTTGTAATATGCTTTGAAATCATGAAATGATATCTCAGCTTTGTTCTTAATATTGCTTGACTAGTCAGGGTTCTTTGTGAGTCCATATGAATTTTAGAATTTTTTTCTGTGTCTGTAAAAAGTGTTGTTGAGATTTTGATAGGATTGATTGCGTTGGATCTGTAGATTGCCTTAGATAGTATGGGGATTTTAACAATATTAAATTTGAGCGTGGAATATCTTTCCATTTGTTTTTGTCTTCTTTCATTTCCTTTATTGATGTCTTATGGTTTGCAGCACATAAGTCTTTCACATGATGGTTAAATTTATTCCTAGGAATTTTATTCTTTTTGATGCAACAATTTCTTTCCTTCTAACTACATCTTTCCATAAAGCTGACTATATTTTGACTGAAGCAACATTTTGAATGTAAGAAACAAGTTAGTGTCAAATGACTTGAGAACAAGAACCAACCCAATGTGAAAGAAAAGCTCCCAACCACCCAAGGATAAAGAAACCTAAATGCTTCTCTTTGGAAATAGTCTGTATGGAACACTGCAAAAATTAAAAAATAGGACAGTTAATAAGGACAATCACTTTGGGATATTTTTCTTTTACCTGGCTTTATTTTCATGGGTTTTTGCTGTACCTTTGAAAATCACATATAATATTTAACTGTGCTCCTAAAGTTATAAAGAAATATTTTTTCTCCAAGTTCTATCACGTTCCCTTTAGTAAGTTCCATTTCCAGTCAACCAATACTTTTTTTTTTAACTTTGTTCTCTCTAATTCACTTTTTCTTCTTCCTTCATCCCTTCTAGCCCCCATTACACCCACATTTGATTACCTTCATTTTTGGCTTCTTCTTAACTGCTTACTTCAGTGACTCCACCCTTCCTTGTACTACCTACAGAATTGTCTTTATACTATTACCAAAATTAGAAAAATAAGCCAAATCCTCCACTCCTCATTTCTAGAATATGCACAACATAATCAGATCAAGCATCCTTAATCCTAACGTTCAATATACAAAAAAACGCTCAAGAAAAAAGTATTGTTGTTTTTCTTTTCATGAGTGTGTAGCAAACTCATTTTGGTAAAAGAAAATGATTTCAAATTAATGTGATGCTATTTTAAGTTTTGGTTATCCCATTTAGAGTGAATAAATATGCAGCTGTTGAGTGTTGTAAAATTTATAGTATATATACCATAGTATCTTTCAAAAATTTGAGAAAGTCTGAATTCCTCAACTAAGTAGACCCCAAGAGTTTCTTATAAAATATGATGGACTTGCACTAACTCTAAAGATAGAAAAAGTAGGGGGAGAAATTCCAACAGTAAGCATTACATTATATATACATTTTTATTTTATTTTATTTATTTATTTTTTTAAGTGACCTGGCTAGAAGTAGGGTGGGAAATGCTAATGGGGTGAGGAGTTTTTTATATATGTATGTGTGTGTTTAGGAGGGTGGCAGAAACAAGGTTTGAAATACACCCACTTAGACCTACATTGAATTGGAACGCCATAAATATGGGAGTCATAGAGCACTGATGTATTACTCTATGAGAGTTGTCACACCAAGGAAAGGCAGGAAGAAGTCATTTTCTAGATCCTAAAATAAAGGACGAACTCAATCCTAGGCTTGAATCAGTGGGGTTAGAAAATAGCAGCAATATGAGAGGTGAGGTCAGATGGAAGAGACTGGGAAGCTCATTGGGAAAGTAGAAAAATGTGATAATTGGAGGTAGAGGGTGTGGAAGAGATAGGAGGAGGAGCATGTTCCAGACTTTGACCATCTTAAGTGAATAAAGAAGAGTAATGTCATGTTGTTACCTCACACTGTCAGCAAGGGCATAATCTCTGTGTTTGCTTAGTAGTTGAAATGTGCACCTACTAAGGGTTGGTTGTTTGGGATAAACTAGAGGGGACTTAATCAGTTACGAGAGGAAAAATCATTTCCTGTTTTCTGTAATAAGCCCATGATTTTCTAAGGTCTTTTCCCACATAAAAATGTCCTGTATTGTTGAATCAGTTAGATTTAAGTCAATAGTAGCACATTCACTATTCACATTATGAGTTGATATTGTGATTTCAAATAAATTTTTTAATAGTACCTATAGACACAACTATTTAGTTTTCCACAGAGAAAGGAGAAACATCGTGAGATTGAAAATATAATAGACCACTGGAATAGAAGAATTTTTAGTTTTAAAATAATATATTGTAATGAAAGAAGTGTAAATCAGATGCCCAGGAGGTAGGAATACAGGGAAAACAAGAATATTTCCAATAAGACTAATCTTAAATGCCTTTCCCATTTTTTTTCAAATGTCTATTTCCTTAACAACAGTCCTCTATGGGCACAAATCTTTATTATGTCTAATTTATGTTTGATTTGTATTCACTAAGAGTATTGTGAAGAAATGACCTGGCATAAACACTTCAAGTATCTTATGACTGCACTTTCAATATTTTCATTTCTACAACTATAAGTTGAGAATAGTGGTCGACCTGAACAAAGTGTATACCTATCAACATACTCTCTCCCTGGTGGAATTTCAATTATCCTTGACCACTATCAGTATGACACAATGTTTTTCTATTTCTCCTGGTGTGTCCCACACTTGAAATGCTGGAAACCTCAACAATGATTACCCTGAATAGTTGAACACTTCAGTAGAGTTAGCAGGTTTAGCTTATGCTCTGTAGAGTTGGGTGGGGATTAATGTTGAATCATGAGTTAGGTTAAATTAAATACAGGTCAAGGGAAGATGGAGTAGAGATGAAAGAGAGAATTAGGAATCATCCTGGGAAATTGTTCACGCTTTCCATTGCTCTCTTTGGAGCTCGTTAGCTAAGCTTCCTCTATCCCCTTAGATTTTTTGTCTCAAGTCATCTTTGTATGTTTCTGGTGAGTTTTTTATAGAGACATTTTACCCACTTTTGAATGAAAGAAGCTTGTGACTAGATAGAAAAATTCTAAGAAAAATACCTGCTTAGAACCTCAGCGTCTGCTCAAATTAAAATGCAAGAGTGTCAGTTTCTCATTTCAAAAATAGTTTCATCCATGACGATTGGCACTACATTCTCTCCCCTCTCTTTATTTTTTATAATCAGTCTTAAAATTGTTATGGCTGGGCTCCCTTCCCCCAGTGTTCTGACAGGGACTATGTCTACAGTGTAGGAATGTAATAGTACATTGGAAAGTGTGGATCCCTCCTTTCTTTTTGGATCCTGAAGAACTCACATTCGCAGTGAAAAAAGAAATGAACCTCAAATTCATACAACTCAAGCATATAGTGATGGTTTAAAGATAATTGAAGGAAAGCCTAAAATTTAAAAAAGGATTAAGTAGAAAGGGTACCTGAAGCAATTTATACTCACACTTCCAAGTAGAAGAAGGCAGCTAAGCCATTTCTCTCTGGAATTTCCAAAAGGTGGTCTTAAATGTCAGCAATGCTAGAGGATTGGGCTAGTGGAAAAAAGATCCTCTTAGGAATTGTGTTTCAGTGTCGCTCTCACCTCTAGATTTCACCTTTTAAAATTTGTAAAGTGTGTGAGTAGTACTGCATGAGATTCATCAGCAGTCTGTCAAAATTCAAAATATCAGCTCATTTAGGTCCAAACAAATATAGGTGGAAATAGCAGAACAATAAGAAGATAAGTGCTTGTCATTCTCTGAATAATTTTTCTCAACTTTTACTTAGCCTATTTCCTTTTCCTTTGTTCTTTCAAGTTTTCTGTCTTCAGTGAACAGGAATGCGAATTGCTTCAATTTGGCTAAACAAGGTTAAGATACTTTAGAGCTTAGAGACTATGAATTTGGGAATGCCATTAACCTCAGTGCCTTCTTTATAAAATAGGGTGATTCCTACATTATGGAGTTGTGAGGATTAATGAGATAATTTATATAATGTATAATGTCTGGCATATGGTAAGCACTAATCATAATTAGTATATTATTATAATCCAGATGTCAGCTAGGGCCTTCTGGTCCCTGGGAGATTTAGGTAAACTTTGTTTGAATTTGTAATTTCATGATCCTTCTGAATCCAAAATCCTTTCCTAAATCCTTATTTCTTCTTTTCTTCTCTGTATCTGGTTCTGCATTTGTTCAAATATTCAGTTCCACCCTCTAGCCAACTTAATTGCAAATGTCAGACCCTTCCCAATTTCCCGGAAAAACAAATCAAATAGCCTGTATAGTTTTTTAATTTATGAAACTTTTCTGACTACTTGAAAAGTCATGAGGAAGGGATGCTACATTATGAAGAGAAATATCTTCCACATCTTGTTTACCTCAACAAAGCCCACATCTATCCTCTCCTCTCTCTCCATCAGTCCCATCCCTCCCTCTTCTTATCATGCTCATTCAGTAGATTCATCCCGAGTGCTGTAAATCCTTGCTCCTTGAAGTGTGGTCTAAGGATGCCAGCAGTAATGGAATCACTGGTAGTTTGCTAGAAATACAGATTCCTGACTTCTCCGCAGATCTACTGAATCAGAATGTGCAGTTTATTGGGATCCTTAGTGATTCGTGTACAAATTAAAGTTTGAGAAAACCTCAGCTATGCCACTTTCTCAGGTTTCTCAGGGCTCCACCTCTGCCTCAGGAAGTTGTATGAAAAAAGATGCTAAGAGGATAAAAAGTCACCATTTTCTTCCTTACTCTTTTAACACATTATGTGATGACCAGGAGAGTGCTGTTTTCTTCCTGTCCACTTCTCCGGGGGCTATAATTGGGACCCATTGCAATGATCAGTCGTCATTGTTTACTTTAACAGTCATTAGTGTGTTCTGGACTCACTAAACTATCTTGTTTTGTTTTGTTCCCACTTCTGAGAGCTATGATTCTCCGTGCAGTCCAAAGATCCTGACAACAGATTAAATGACTGATGAAGACAGGTGAGAACCCCTCTCTAAGTAAACTTTAAAAAGGAACTTTTAAGACTGAGTAATTTGAAGAGTGACCCCTGACTTCATGTGAATTTACTTTGAGACATCCATGTAGGTTCACATTTCATAAATAAACTGGTAAGGATCTGGAAGTAAAAGGTAGAAGTTCAATTATCCAAGTCGTCTGAAAGAGCATCATGGACCAAAGTACAGAAAGGCAGTTAATCCCTACTGATAAAGACCATCAAACACACAGTCACAGGCCTGGAAATGATATCTCTAGCTAAAGTAAGAGGGTGAAATTGCATTGTTGTGGTTTCAAACTAGCCGCTTTGACATTTACCTTCTGAGTTCCTTTTAAATTCCTTATGATTAGCCAAACCAGTTATCAGATTTTAGAGTCTCATAAAGAGTCTTTTTAATTGATGAACTGACAAACAAAAAAGGTGCACCAATGAAGTGTTGAGAACAGAAACTGCCTGAGGAAGCAAAAGTAAGCTAAAGATGACACTTGGGCAAGTTGATCCAGGAAAGGTGACATATAGAGAGTGGATACAGGATTTCAGTATGATATAGAGAAAATTAAAGTGGAAGACAAGTAAAACTTGCTTTAAAAACCATAAAAGTTCAATTATACAGGAATTGTCAGGCTTCTTGGCATGTCAGAAGGAAAAATAGAAGATAAATAAAAAGTTATTGATTATTAAAGTTGATGATTAAGACTGAAGTCTGGCTAGTAACCCTTCCAGCGACCAATTTTTCATACCTGGCATAGAATTGGGGTGATTGACACCACCATTCTATGTTTTGACATCCTTACCCTATAGCGAACTAAGTGAAGCTGTGATTTCTGATAACCTTTTTATTATTTCTTGACAAGATATCACCGATTTTGATAAAGCAAGACACATAAAGCAGACTCCTAAATACATTCAGAGGAGTACATTTTTAGAATATATTCTATTCACTATTATAATTTTTTTCAAAGTGTTCTGAATCTTTTTACAAATTCACTTTCACTTTCATTTCAATTTCTGGATACTTCTTTGGCCATACATTTTAGTACTTTGCGTGTGCCCAGAGGAAAAGCACGTATTGTGTATATTGTGCATGCTTTGGATTTTTTATTATTTTTTTAACATATTTTTTCATTGACTAAAACAATGCGCCCTGCTCTTGCTCCTACCTTTCCTGGAGTACCTTTCTTTCTTAGAAACAGGCTTCCTTCTAGAAGAAAAAAAATAAACCTGGTTTTCATTCTTTGCTCAAGTTTCAGAGTCTAGGATCAAAAAATATAAGCAAAAATAAATACATTAAAGTTTTGCATTGGTCAGCAAAATTAAAATAGAAATGATTTTAAAGAATGCGGTTTTAATTATTGATAGACCTGTTGGAAAATACTTTCAATTATTCCATGCTTCTTTATTCTCCTGTAGTTTTTCATGTCCTTTTAAATTCATGGTGTTTTCCTGATGATATTTTATGCTTATTCCCATTCCCCAAATCCAGTGAGAGAAACAGAGACAAAGAGGGAGATAAAAGCAATCGAAGACATCTCTAAAGTATGCATATATGATTTACTTTTACCCATTAAAAATGACTCCTTTTTATTCCTTTTTCTTGTTGTCATAGACTCTCACATGATCCACATTCTTTTGTTTGGAAAAAGAAAGCATTTAATAAAATTGTCTGAAAGCATACACACACACAAACACACACGTGTAGCCTATACTGTATTATTTGTATGACATGCTATCATCCAGAATAGCCTTGTCTCTCCCCAGGGAAGATGTCTTTCCCTGAAGAATAGCCAAATTTAACTTGAACAGTATCAACTAAACTAAAATCTCTGCATATTTGGAGATAATGTTCCGACTGCTGTTTTACTGACTTTGGGCCTGGTTTCATCATCACCAATCCAGATGTATGTCACCCAGCATCTCATCATACCCAAATTTAGGAAGCGTGGTCTGAAAAACTAAGTGTTCCAAAGGAACACCTAGGCAAAATACTGTATCAGGAGTGCCCTGCAACATTCAGAACTAAGATTACTGTATCTGTAGTGCAAAACATACACTCTGTCCTTGACCTCTGTTCTCAAACCTTTTTTACTATCTAAGTCAACCATTTAAGAAATTTTATCACTGTTCAATTTTATTTCACTCTTCCAAATGGTTTTCTAACCGCACCTGAGTTTCTCATCAGATCCTCCAAAGCTGCTAGATTTAGTCAATTTTTTTTCTTAAAAGAGAGATGCAGACAGGAATGAAGGCAAGTAGGCAAGCAGGTAGAAAAAGGAGGAAGAAGCTCTATTTTTATCTAGTTGTTGGGATGTATGTAGACTATGAGGGAGGACTTATCTGCTAAATTACCACAGTGCCACCATATTTAGTCTTAAATTGTTTCTTGCCTTCCTATTATCCCTTCTGAAATGTAGCAGAACGAATTGACAATAGTAGATTGTGTGCATAAGTGAGGATAGTTTGGCAGGTGCTCATCAAAGATGTTTAAATGGAAAGATATCGGAAGTAGAGAAGTTAGTATAGACTGTTAGTATAGAGTTTACGACACTGTAAATAATGATTTGGACAATTACTCCTTAAGACTGAAAAGTCTGGAAAAGTATTGTATAGAAAAATGCTAAGTTTGTTTGGAAACCACCAAGATATGTGGATAGTAAAGTGTGATATGTTGAAAATAATTTCCACTTTTTATAGGTAACTGGTCTGTTTGAAAAAAAAAACAAAGCATGATTCAAAAGGCAACTTATAGAAGGCAGAATGCTGTTAGTCAGAAGCTGGGGGCAAGGGAGGAATGGGGAGTTATTGTCAGGTGGGTTTAACATTTCAATTTTACAGGATGAAAAGATTTGTCGTGAAATAGAGGGGATGGCAGCACAACATTATGAATGCTTTTAATTTCACTGAACAGTCCATTAAAATGGGTAAAATGGTAAACTTAATATTAGGTCTATTTTACCATGATAAAAATAATTGGAAGAAAAAAAGGTAACTTAATTTTTTTTGGCTCCTCTAAGATCTCTTGAAACATTTTTTTTTTTTTTTTACTGTGGGATAATCATCTTCTACTCCTTGTTGATATCTCTTGCAGAGTTCTTGGGTGTCTGTTTATTCTCAAGTAATAGAGAGCACCGGGTCACTTTAGGGTACAAATACAATCACAATTCAGTGATTAGGATGTCCAGCTGCAATGTAATTAAAACTCCAAAATTCAGATTAGCATTAAAACATCTTTGTGGCTGGGGCTAGATACAAGTCAGATGTATACAGCCACTATGTCTTTAAGAAGTTCTGCTTTGATTCTATGTGACCAGGCCAAAAGATTCAAGACGTAGTGAACTGTCCTTACTTTGTTATCTGTGTAAATTCCGTCATTGGAAGAAAGGCATCTCTGTTACCGTCACTCTGACATCCCTAAATCTATTCTACTTTGTTTACATTTGAGGCAAGGAGTGTTCTGTTTTAACACACGTTAGATAGAGGGTGCTGTCAAGTTTGGCCAGAAGTTAGAAATGAGAGACTACTCTAGACATTGCTCAGAGGACCTGTCAAGGACTGTGAAAGTCTTAAATGTTTCTCACACCTGTCTATTAATGACCTAGTGTGTGAGAGGTGTAAGTACCTCTAAATTAGATGTCATTGCACATCATTTTATGATTATTATGAACTCTAATGTATTGAGTACCTATCAATGGCAGGCATTTTCTAGGTGTGTTGCACATGCCTTTTGTTTATTAAATTAAATACAACCACACAGAGGTAGGGGCCAGCTATTTTTCAGGTGAGGTAATCGATTTGCATAAAGTTTGAGTTTACTTCTCTAAGGTCACATAATTAAGTAGTAAAGGCCCGATTTCTATCTTATTTCAAGATTGCTTCCTTATTCCAAATGGATGTTTTGTTTTGTTTTACAAGAAGGCCTAAAGCTATGCTATGCAGAAGGAACAAGAGTTGACAAGCACTGTTAATTGCTTTTTGTTTTATTCCTGCTAGTAGACTTTAGCTCAGTACTGACCCCCCATTCACCCTTTTTCTTCCTCTGGCATTGCTAATTGCCTTTCTCTCCACCTTGAGAGTTAGTCTTTTCAGACTAAGCTGTATTTATAAAAAACACATACTAACTTTGTATAAAGCATAATCTGAATCCTAATACAAACAAAAATTTGTTAAACAGCTATATTAACCAGGGATCACTGAAGGCATCTGTGAATGACAATAATCATCAGGAATCTCATGACTCCTAGTTCAGACTTTCTTTGTAGTGTTATAATTTATATGTCATTTTAACATATCATGAAATCATATAAAAACCCCATTTCAACTCAACCAGCTAGCAAATTAACTAGCATTCTCCAGTGTCTTTATAAAGCAAACCAACTCATGCCCAGAACATCCTCAAGACATAAGTAAGGTTAGTATGCTACTCTATTGTAGCCCCAATCACCCATGAAAATGAATGTTTATCAAGAACTATTTGTTTGTTGTGATAAGGCTGACCATATTTCCTTGACAAAAAACAGAGTGGGGCTTTTGGGTCCCCTCAACAGACTGGGTCTGTTAACTTAACTATCTGCAACTTAACTATCCCTTTTGCCTCACATTATATATTGTCTTGGTTTATTAAAAATGGAACAAATTTGACTGTCGGAAACAAACAGTACTGTTGATACGTATGGTCAGCCTAGTTATAATAACCTGTTTATGGTGCTCACACAAGTTCTGGCAATTGACAGATCAACTGTGGGAGAAGCTATGGCAACATTTGGAAACAATTCGACCGAAATTTAGATCCAAATCTTGAATGATCCCTAAGTAAACACATCCTCTTGTACTTAAAATAAAAACAAAAATGGATAGTCATTTATTCATCAAAGACAGTAAGATAGTGCTTTAGTGAAGCCTTAATCAAAGGAAATATCTTGGTCTTACATCACAAGATTGGTAAATAGGTGCTCATTATCTGAGGTCTAATTTTACTTTGAAGAATAGGGCTAAGAATGAGTGTAACCTTAAAACACACACACACACACACACACACACACACACACACACACACACACACAAAGTTGGAACCCTAATCCAGGATACCCTTTTGTCTCATAAAGATCCAAACCACCTTAATAGTGGACAAGCAACCTTCAGACTCCAGAGAACCAAAGACTAACTGATGTTATAAGACAGCCCCCAATGGTGTTAGAACTGGACTTCGTAGTTCTCTATGTGGATAGATTTTGGAAAAATAATTGATTTATTTGAAACTATCTTTTTTCTTGGTTAATGCAAGCTAAAGTCCGCAAAGAAAAGAAATTGGACATCCTACTAATAAGGACATGTGAAGTTTTACACAATCAGTTTGAAAAATAAAATGGGTGACCTTGTTTATATCCCAACCTATTGAAAAAGATCATAAACATTAAACTGGATTTAGGAAATATTGTTAGATTGAATAAAAAATAAAAACTGTTGTTTTCAAAATGAGAAATACATTTATTTAATATCTATGTATTTACAAATGGACAAAGCTATGTGAATTTGGAGAAATTATGATTTCTGTAAGAAGGTATTGTAGGCCTGGTGGTGGTATCATATACAGATCATGATGTACAATTATGCACACCTTAAACCTATGTAGTGCTTTGATGTTCCTTCAGTAAAATCATTTTTGCAAAATAATAAAATAAAATAAATCACAGCATAAAGAAGGTATTATAATAACTGAATTTAAGTTAAGGTTATTTTCTTGCTTTTGGTTCATTCAATAATTCCACTTATAGGTACATACTATAGAAACATTTATCATTTTAGCATTAACTTTATTGTTTTGATATCGCAGTTGGACCATATTTGTACTCTGCTACAGCCAGATTAGTTGTTCTTTGCATCATTAAAAATCATGTGACTATGCAGTTAAAGGAGCTAGGATGAAGCAGGTGCATATAGGCCCCCTTCTTGGGCCAGAATGTAAGAAGCTGCATCCTGGGAAGCAACTAGGTTGATCATGTGAACAGATTTTCAACCCTAAAGTGACTCTTTTGAACTTTATGAATGCCAATGCAATATTCTGCTGTTCTTTCACTTTTTTTCTGTTCTGTAATATTCCAGTAGATATTCATACAGTGAATGACTATTAGTCCATTTTTCTATGGAAAGTCATTTAGATTAATTTCTTTATTTTGCCATTAAGAACAATGTTGCTCAGAATATTCTATAAACATTGCTTAGTGTATATATGTAAGTGTTATGTACTAAGGAATGGAATTATGGGTCATCAAGTATGCTCTTATTTACTTTTATTGGACAATACCAAACAGTTTTCCAATTTATACTTGCACATCAACGCATGAAATAGTTTCTGTTGCTCCATCTCTTCCTGAATACTTGGTATTTCTGTGGAGAAATAAAAAAAATACCTCAGAACTGTCTACTTGGTAGAAGGAGAGAAGCATTGTTACGTGGATTCTTTTACCCTGTTGGCCAAGATGGACTCAAGTGGTGTCAGCTGTGCTTTTAGGTTTCACATGTGTGAGTGCAAGTGAGTTCATGCAGGTAACCCTTGCCTGCATGGTTCCACGGTGGGAGAGTTATAGGATGAAGGCCCAGAGAGGGTTTCCTGAGGTAACTCTTGAAGAAACTCATTAGAGAACATGGAAGTGGTTACTGCAGCAGGGGTAAAATAAGAGTTGATACACAAGCGTGGTACACAAGATGTTTTATGTCTCCTGTAGATTTTTGTTTTTTTAAGTTACCTTTGTCAAGTTAATAGTTCCTTTTTGATTTTTGTCTGCTTTATTGAAAAAAAACCCCATAAAGTACAATTCACCAGTTTTAAGTGTGCAATTAGATGATTCTTGACGAAAGTATTATGTTGTGTAACCTCCATCTTCATTGGGATATAAAACATTTCCATCACTCTCAGTAAGTTGGCAGTCAATCCTCAGTCTACCACCACCCCCAACACATCATCAACACCCAATCTAGACTTGGAAACTGCTGATCTGACTTCTATAAATTATGATAAAGGTTAATGAGTACCTTTTTTTTCTTCTAAAAGTTGTTACAAGAAATTATGTTGAATTCTATCAAATATGTTTTATTCATCTATTTATATGTTCACATGTATTTTCCCTCCTATAGTAGTGAATTGAATTAATGTAGTAAATGTTATTAATACCTTTATTAATATTAAAATAATTCCTGCAATGAGACCAATTTGGTAATGATGATTTAGTCTTTCTTTTCAACAAGATTATATTCAGGTTGTTGGTAGATTGTCTATGAGTACTGCATGAAATGTTCCTATAACTTTCCATTGTATGCATTTTGGAAGGAAATCACTAGTCATAGACCATAAGGAATAGAAACTTCTACTTCTCAACTTGAGGGGAGAGTATATACATAAATTATCGGGAATTCTTCTGCCCAGACTTGTTCCTTCTCCCTCAATTATTTGTTTTATTAATCATTTACTTGTATCACTATAGACTCATGGATATTTATTTTATACTTTGGATGACAATTCAATACTATGTTATTTATTTTATTATTCAAATGTCGACTCCCTTGTTCCTTTGACATACTGCAATTATTGTCTCATTTTGCTTTATTTTGTTTGTTTTTTCAAACACTGTTTTTTTCTGGCACTACAAATCCCACAGGCTCATTGTGTATATTTTCAGTCCCAGTCCTAAAATCAGCCATTTATTTAAGGAGTCCATCCCTATAACTTTTTAATACACTTTTCTTTTAAAATTTGCTATTAAGGTTATTATTCCATCATCCAATGAGTTGGAGGAAGTATACCTTCTTCTACTCTATTGAAAAACTATATTTTTTAGAACTTATTATTTTGTGTTTTCTGAAACTCCCTGCAAAGCTATCTGATTTTAGTGTGCTTTTGTGTAACATCGTTAAAACTGACTCTGTATATTAATAGCTTTCTATTTTTTCTACTTGATTCAGTATAGATCAGTTATATTTTTATATAAATGTTTCACATTTCATCTAGTGTTTTTAACAAAATTATGCATATTATTTTGTGTTTTTAATTACCATGGTATCTCTAGTTATGTTCTCTTTCACTCCCAATATTGTCTATTTTCCTTTATGCATTTTGTTTTACTTGTTACTATGACAAGAGATTTATGCAAATTATTTGTATTTTCAAATAATCGTTTTTGTTGGACTTTGTTGGCCTCTTATCTTTTGTTCCTATTTTGTTTATTTATGATCTTTATTAGATACTCCCTGATATTTTGTAGAGGTTTATTATGTTGTTCTTTTTTTATGCTTAGTTTGGATACTTGGTTAATTATTTTGTAATGATTCTTTATTTCTAATAGATGTATTAAAAGCTATAAGCATTCTTCCAAGGGCCACAGTAGCTATATCCTACAGTTTTGATATGTATGATGTTTGTCATTTAGTTTGAAATATTTTATAATTTTATTATGCTTTTTTTCTCTGACTTCAAATTTATATAAAGAGATGCTTTTAAATTTCCAAATTTATTCATTCATTCAACCAGTATTTACTTATTTATTTTAAAGAAAGGAAGGGAAAGGAGCAAGAAGCACTTTTAAAAAAAGCATCTTTAGTTGGTGAGGTTTTTTAACCTGGCCCCAGGTCTCAAATGCAGGTCCTTGGGCTTTACGTGGTCCACATGCCAGAATCTCAGCCACCTGAGCCACAAGGGCGTACCCTCAACCATTATTTATTTCATGCAGATAAAATACCATAAAATGCTGTAGTCCCTAGTGACATAACAGTAAATAAGGAAGAAGGAAAACAGTAGTCTCTAGGTGTTTACATTCTAGTGAAGGGCCACAGATGATAAAATAAGGAATATTTTCGTGGTGTGAAATGATTTGGAGGAAAATAAAGTAGGAAACAAGAGAGATTGAGTTATGAGAGTATATCGAAAGCCTTAGTTAAAATATGTATATATTTGTGAAACAACCTAAAAAAGTTGTTCATATATCTGCAGAAGGGATTTTGGCAGAAAAAACAGCAAGTGAAAAGTTCAGAGGTTGAATTAGATTTAATATATTAATGGAACAGCAAACTGAGCAGACTGAGTGAGGGAGAAGGGAGGAAATGAGGTTGGAGAGACTAAAGTTGCTAGGGTACTGGGTCGGCCTTGTGGGCTACTGTAATGACAATGGATTTTCATTTCCCATAATGGGAAGTTTTTGAAAGCATCTGAAGAGTTATTCATCCAAGTGAATCCAAGTGTATGATTTACCCAGCATCACTCTGCTTCGTAGGGTAGAGAATAGATTGGATGCAAATGGGAAGCAAGAAGACAAAAAAAAATCTATTGTTATTTACTTTGTAGATTAGAATATGGTTAATTTTCATAGTGTTCCTCAAGTTATTGAAGAAATTGTGTATTCCTCAGTCATTGTATGCAATGCTATATACATTCTTTAAATCAAACTTGCTCATTGTGTCTTCACATCTTCTGTATTTTTACCAGTTTCTCTCTGTTTGGTCCATTATTACTACAGCTGTCTCTTAATATCTCACTGTTGAAATTTCCCATTTAATTCTTTTAGTGCATGCTTTATATGAGTTGAGACTATATTATTAAGCCCACATTAGTTAAGAATCATGATTATCTTTTGGAAAATTAAAATTTTTATTACTGTGCATAATTCTCTTTATCCACAATAATGTGTTGCTCTTAAAATCTACTTGGTTTGATTGAAACATATATACATATAAAGGTGTATATATATATACATATATATATGTATATATACAACCTTTGTTTTGATAAGTTTTTGATGAATCTGTCATTTGACTTTCAACCTTTGTATATTTTGATAATTTAGGTAGATCTTATATAAAAGCATATGGATAGATTTTATTTATTTTGTATGTAATCTGGAAAATCATTTTCTTTCAGGTCGAGAGTTTATTCCATTTATACTGTTATAAGATTACTGATTTAATTATTTTTTTATATTTTCATGCTTACTGCTAGCTTTTCTTTTGATTATGCTTTTCCATCATTTTGTTTTAGAAATAGTACTGTTTATTTCTTTTGGTATTTTTTCTAGCTATTTATATACATGGATGCTTTCTTTAGTCTCACATTTCCCAGCTTTTAGTCTCTCTGAACTGCATTCTGGAGAGTTTTTATGGATCCTTCTTTCATTTATTTCTTCTCTCCTTAGCTGTCTGACTTCTGTTTAACCCACAATTGATGTTTTAATTATTATGCTCTTCATTTCTATTAAAATTCTTTTGATTCTATTTCAAAGCTGTGTTTTCAATTTTTAATATTCTTTACTTTTGTCTAAATCTCCAGACCTCTATTTCATATTTTGAAATACAAAACCCATAGTCATTTTATATTCTGGTTCAATAATTCCAACAATGGAATTCTTTGTATGTCAGACTCTGGCTTTTAGTTATGGTAACCAATTTCTTGTGGCTTTTGTAATTTCCCCCCTGTGATCTCATGTTCCTTAGTTTGTTATCTGTGGGAATTATTTGAGAACTGGTTTGCAATTATTTCCCCCAGCGATTTGTTTGATTCCGCTGGTCATCTGGGGGTCCAGAGCACTTATCTTAAACACTCCTCTTGAAGTTACTGGCTATATGAATTTAGTCTGCCAACTCTTGTGAGGACTGCTTGTGGTTAAGTATTGTCAGGGGAGATTGTATCCTTTCTCCACCCTATACAAGGTGAATATCAAGAGAGGCACCTTTCCTTGTTATCTCATTGGTATGCAAGGTTTAGTTCTCATTACCACTACATGGAGGGGTATTCCCTCTGAATGTTAGCTCTTACCTGGGAGTTATATTAGACTCCAGCCTTGGGCAAGCCTTAGGCTCTATTCCTGTGTCTGTGTCTTTCATAGCAGCAGAGAATGCTCTGTTCAAGGTCACCAAAGTTTACAGAGCCCCGAGGATAAAGTCTGCCTTCTATTTTCATTTTTTTGTCATCTGTTTATTCTTTATTTCTTGCCAGATCAGTCGTAACATTAAAAAAAATGCTTGTATTTTATGCAAATTTTTATTATTTTTCTTAGAAGCAAAGTTCAAAGTCTCAAGTCTATCATACTGCTTCAAATAAAAGTCATTTTACACATTCTCTTTTCCTTCATGTATATTTTTTCTTATTTTTAAAGAAAGGAAGACAGAGGAAGAAGCATTTGGAAGGAAGCAAAGAAGGAAGGAATGAAGGGAAAGAGGGCGGGAGGAAGGAAGGAAGGAATAAAGGGAGAGAGGGAGGAAGGAAAGAAGGAAGGAAGAGAAGGAAGGTGAGGCAGAAGTTCTTTTATTTATTTATTTGTTTGTTTGTTTGTTTATTTAATTCCACTTGACCCCAGGTTGCAAGCCAAAGTCCTTGGGCTTCGCATTGTCCACACCACAGCTGCCAGCTTAGCACCTGAGTCATAAGGGATGCCATGTCTTTTTTTCTTTTAGGTGTTAGGTTTGTTTGATATGAAATATATTGTTTCACTTTGACCCTCTGTATACTGTGAAGAAAGAGATAACTGTGATAAGAGTTAATCTTGATAATTTGATAATTACTGTAAAAACTTAAAGTGCAGGCAGGAATGAAAGTTAGTAGGCACACAAACGAGAAGAGAGAGGAGGAAAAAGCACTTTATTTTATTTAGTTGTTCATTTTGGTTGTTTCCACCACCCTGGGTCTCAAACCTGAATCCTTGGGATGTATGGAGATTATGTCCAGTAGCCTTTATCCACTAGGCTACCAGAGTACACCAATTATTGAAAAAACTTAAGACTAAGCAATGATTTAGTATGAAACAAACAATATTTTAATGTCACAAGAAAATATCCAATTATATTATCACCCAAATCTACTTGAGACTCGCATAATATAAACAAAGTTATTAATAGAAAATGTGGACAGCTATTTTCTAAATTGGTCGTCTGAACACTAAAGGTAAAAACCACTCAACTTAATGTCTATTTTAATGTTTTTTTTTCACTTTCTTCAGAAATACTAGGAAATTAGATAGTGCTGTGACACAGAGAGAGATAAAGCACAATCCTTAAACTTCTTTCTTAGTCATTCATTTCCATTCTGACAATCATAAAATGTATACTTTAAAAGCTTTGTGGAATTTGGTGACCAAAAATCAGAATTTTTTATAAAATACTGATAATAGAAGCTTCTTGACAAGCATTTATTTTCTATGCAGAGTTTGGATTAAAAGAAAAGCAAGATATTATCAGTATATTCGAGGGGCTCACTGGATGATGGTTAAACCTGATGAACAAAAATATGCATTATGTCATCACAATGAATAGAGATTTCTAAAAAAGCATTACAAAATCATAGAGAAAAGACCTCTCTTCCAGAATTGTGGGGCTGAGGTGCTGGTTCATAGTATACTTTGCAGAAAAATGGGAAATTAGGTAGGAGAGAAACACTTGGTGATCATCAATTATCCCATCAATTTTTTTTTACAATCTGCAACAAGTTCTGGCCAATGACCAATGAATGAAGTAGCATAATTCACTTCTTTAGCTAAGGCAGTTGAGTGGTGGTGCCTCTTCCAGCTCACTTTGCTTGCTAACATGATTTGGGAAACTATGTATTCCAAATAGCATGTCTACAATGTGGAGGACTATCAGTCTTCATTAGACTTTACAAACGTAAGAATTAAAAAAAGCATTAATTTTGTTTTGTTATGAGATATTTTGGCTATAGCTGCAGCTAGTGCTGATTACCAAGATTAACATAGTAGACTCTTAGTTTGGGGTCCCCTAGAAACAGATCCCAACACTGGGATTTGAGAACAAGATTTTTTGGGAGGTGAAACCAGGATACACCAATAAGGAAGTAAGATAGTGAAGAGATGATGAATAAAAAGTTTGCTTTCAAGCAGTTATTCTGGATAACTTAAGCTTGATTGTGCTACAGAATTCTAAAGGCCTGTTTGGGACATATGTCCAGTTATTCCTAAGTGATTCTCTAGGGGAAAGGTAGTGAGAGTTTTTATACACCAACTCCTGTTAGTCATTGATTGAAGATTTCTTCCAACTGATTGAGGTGCTAATGCTCCGGCACTTTTTGCCTGCCATGCTGGTGATAAAATGGATCTTGGTAGCCAGAGAAAGCTCTCAAGGCACAATACAACATGAAATACTCTGGGAACTATAAATAGTTGATGGTTGTTGAAGGGTAATGTGAGAAACTGGATGGTATGAGATAAGGCTGAAGAGATAATATGGCATCCAGTCACTGAGGCTCTTATTTGCCTCAATTTGCCTTCTCATTGGCAGGAAGCTATACATGGATTATAAGTGTAAGAGTGATGTGATCAGATTTGTACTCTAGATTGGTCACTCTAGTGGATATTTGGAGGATGGAATTGGAGTGGGTCAATATTGACATTGTTATAGCTCTCCAGTGATGAGATCACAGAACTTGAATTTATGTCAATGACAATAGAGAGAATTTTTATAAAAGCTAATATTATTTAGCAGCCAATATATGCCAACTACATTATAAGTGTTTTGCACAATAAGTCATTTAATACAACAACCGTAGCAACAGGAATTATTATTATACTCATTTTTAGGAAAATTTGGCAAAGAAAGTTTAAGTACTTTAATGCGAAGATCAGAGTTAAGGAATGGATGAACTTAAATACAAACCAGGCATCTGTTGTTCTAGGGTCTACATTCTTAACTAAGCACAATACCAGCTGTTGATCAAAAATAATGGGTTTGTTAACATTATTTGGTAAATTGAGCAAATCATAATGATTTCTTCTAAGGAACCGGAAAATGTGAAGGATGACTCCAACATTTCTACCATGAGTAAAACGCAAAATGCATATTTATAAGCAATATTTTTTTTAAAAAAAAGAGAGCATTTCATTGTTGTATAAAATGCTGCTAAGAGGCGTTTATTTGAACAACAAAGTGGCTTCTGAATTATATTTCATTACAACAGTTATAATAAAAGAAACGAAACTTTAATTGCACAGATTTCTTCCAAGAAACGGTCATACTAATCTGTGACCCAGGAGCTAAAACGTGAAATAACTCAATGGTAGGAAGTATGATATTTTGTTTATTGGCAATTTGACAGGTAATGTTTCTGACCTGGGAATAAATGTCCCTTTAAGGAGGAAGGGCTTGTTTTGTTTGTTTTTTTCATGATTAAAAAAAGATAAGACTAGTAACCTCATATATAGTGGTCATTTTACATAGACCTAAAACTTATTTATATTTATGTATTTACTATTTTACTTTTTACTGAGGTAACTTTAATTTGCAACAGAATGTAAGGATGGACTTACTTTTCTAAATGTTTTTTTCCTAGAAAAAGTGTGACATAGTTTAAATATTCCTTCTTTAAAAATGACTGAAATTATATGGAAAGTATGCTTGAATGTTACTTTTGGTGGTACTGACAGCCAAGTAATCACAAGTTTTATTGTGGTGCTACTAGGCAAGTCATTCACTCTTCACTTGAAATCACATTTCCTGAGATCAGTGGCCTAAATATATATATATTTCATAGGCTAGGCAAGTGCTGTATATTAAACATAAAATGTTGGGAGTTATATTCTCTTATAAGAGCATGGTATGTAGAGAATAGAATGTATAGAATGCATAGAATTCACAATACTCATTGCTAATCTAGGTATAATGAGTTTTATTTTGTTGTGGTAAAAAATAATTCAAAATTTGTTGTATTAGCATGTTAAGAACACAATTCAGTAGTGTTAAACATATTCACATTATTGTGAAAAAGAGCTTCAGACATTTTTTTGTATTGTAAATCTGAAACTCAATGCTTATTAAACAACAGCTACCCTGTCCTTCTTCCTCCACGCCATCCATAACCACCATTCTACTTGGTGTTTCTATGAATCTATGTCAAATTTCAGTCTGATTTAATCATATGTATGTCTTTCTGTAACTGAATTAAATTCATTTAGCATCATGCCTCAAAGTTCACACATGTTATAGCATGTGACAGGATTTCATTCCTTTTTAAGGCTGAATAATATTCTGTTGTACATGCAATCATATGTCACTTAACAACATGGATATGTTCTGAGATGTTGTTAGGAGACTTAGTCATCGTACAAATGTCATAGAATGTAATTACACAAACCTAGATGGTGTAGTCTACTATATATCTATGTTGTATGGTATAGTTTATTGAGACCACCATCAGATATGTGTTCTACTATTGACAGAAATATAGCTAAGCTATGCATAACTTATTCTGGCTATCAATCCCTTATCAGATATATAATTAGTAAATATTTTCTCCCATTTAGTAAGTTGCCTATTTACTCTGTTTATGCAGAAAAGTTTTTAAGTGTGATGTTTTCTCTATTTTTGCTTTGGTTGTCTGTGACTTGGGCATCATAGCCAAAAAATCACCAAGTTTAATTTATTATGCTGATTCCCTATGTTTTCTTCCAAAGAGCTTTTATAATTTTAAATCTCATGCTGAAGTCTTTGATCCATTTTGAGTCAATTTTGTATATGGTAAAAGATAAGGGTCCATCTTTCTTTTTTTTGCAGGTAAATATCAAGTTCTCCTATCATTATGGAAGAGACTTTTTCCTGATTGAGTAGATTTAATAACGTTGCTGAAGATTATTTGACCATATATATGAGGAGTTATTTCTGGGCTCTCTCTTCTATTCGATTAATCTATTTGTCTGTTGTTATGCTAGTACTATGCTGTGTTTATTACTGTAATTTTGTAATATGTTTTGATATCAGGAAGTGTGATGCTTCAGCTTTGTTCTTTTTAATACTGTTTTAGGGTTCTTTGATATTCCATATTAATTTTAGGATTTTTTATCTAGATCTGCAAAAAAACACTATTGCAGTTTTGACAAGAATTACATTGAATTTTTAAATCAATTTGGATGGTATGGACATCTTAATAACATTGTCTTTCAATTCATGACCCTGAGTTATCTTTCCATTAATTTGTGTTTTCATTAATTCCTTTCAGCAGTGTTTTATAGTTTTCATTGTGCAGTCTTATCTCTGGTTAATCTCCTTGGTTAGATTAATTAACCAATGTAATTCCCATTGGTTAGATTAATTCCTAAGTATTTTATTATTTTTAATGCTATCATAAATGGAGTTGTTTTTTAAATTTCATTTTCAAATTATTATTCATTGGTGTATAGAAAGGCAACTCATTTATATGCGTTGATTTTATATCCTGCAACTTTGCTGAGTTTATTTGTTAATTCTAACAGGGTTTTGTGTGTGTGTGTGTGTATATGCGTGAAATCTTTGAGGTTATTTACGAATAAGAGCATGTCGCCTGAGAACCATAGATAATGGTTTTAAAATGCCAAACTGTTGGGGTGTCTAACACTACAGCATTGACTGAAAAGACTTACATTGATCAATTGATAATGATTCTTTATTGTTCTATGAAAGGAAAATGTGTGTTTAAGTTTTAATTTCTATGAGTCAGAAGAATTGACATCAGATTATACCCAAGCAGAAATGATGCATCATTTCTATTTACTGATGTGTTTTCATCAGTAAATAGAAATTGAATTTCAAGTGCTGTATAATTCTCCCCCCCAAATTATTTTTTACAGCACTCCATATAGATAAGTGTTACTTAGGATGAAGGGAAACATTACTGCTTAAGAAAGGTATTTTTTTTAAAGATATTATAAGTTAGATTAGCTAAAGAACAACATATTTTCACAATACTGCCAACAGAGATGGCTATGACCATTTCTTTTACTACGTTAATTTAAAATATAGACAATTTTTAATTATTCAATTTTCAAATTTTCCTAAATTATTCTACTTATACAACAAATAGAATCACTCCTAGTTTGTGAATTTTTTTGAAACTTTCAATAATAAGAATTTCAAAGTCACTGGTTTCATGTAAATCTCTGGAAAAGGTAACCACTATAACCTATTCAGATAATAATCCACTGACTACAAAAATAAATATGCAAGTAAAGATTTGTAGTTTATGAGTCAACTATCCACTGATTTTCACAAATGCCCAACAAAGAAACACCTGCCTGAGAAGCACAGCTGGAAACAGGTAGCAAGTGCCACACTCATGGAATTTTCTTAGAGTGAAATAATCCCTCGGTTCCATTAAGGCAGAAAAAGAACTGTTCTTTCCTGTAGATATTTATTGTTCTGTGCCTTAGAAATACATAGTTACACTTGTAACTTGTTTATGAATGGATTAAAAATATCTCCACATTTCTTTAACTGACACATTTTTCATCCCTATCAATCTTTCAAATTTACTGCAATTATTGCATATTTACATGATTGAATGAATGCTTGTGAAATTTTTTTTCCAGTAATTTAAAGTTCTACTTTGCTTTGGAAAATTACAAGAAAATTAAAGTAACAATCACTGAATTACAAGATTTCAACTGAAAATGACCATTTCAAGCTTTGACTCTTCCTCTTACTTATGTTAGAGACTTAACCTCACAGTTTTGTTTCTTATTAAATGCACATGGCTTAAGATATAATTGGAAAGGGTGAATATGTGTTGTTTTATGCCAAAATACCTTAGAAAAACCAAGATGCAACAACTGAATTTAAATCTGAAGTCTTCCTGAAAGATAACGTATTCCAATCCTAATTAGTAAGGAAAATGAGTAAATTGTTGGTAATTACAAAATTAGGGGAAAAATTAAGGTTTGCATCTAGATTTCTTAACTGGGACTCTAAATTTCATGAATATTTCATGAAAAAATTCTTAAAGAAGCATTTTTAGTTAAATGAGGAAAAGAAACAGTTAAAAGCAGTTGCTGACTACTCAAGGCAATTTATAGTTTGTAATATCACTTTCATGAATAAAGAATCCAATAAATAAATATTATAGTAACTCCGGATGTTAGATGTAGAACAGGATAAAGTGGCCAGATGGTTCATTTCAATGTAAAAATATTTTTCTTGCCTATTTCAAGACTTTTCAAAATCTAAAAGAAAGCATTTTCTGCTCTGATTTAAGAGGAGAAAAACCAGCACAGCAAAAGTGCAACTGTTGAGAGTGGGAAGGATTGTGTTGGGATGAGGTTGAAATTACTGCCTCACAGGATTATATCTTGTAAGAAAGAGGGTATGGACTCACCCTGTTGATTTTGATATCAAGAGAGTAAATTTAAACAGACTGAAATGAAAGAAAGTATTTAAAATTATTTTAAAAAGTAATAGTACATATTTGTTATATTGATTACAAAGTCAATAATACGTACTTATGATTTAAATATATATGCTATGTCTCATTTAGACCATAGATTGGTTGCTGCAGTATCTTTCTTTCTTTGCTTTTTTTAAGAGAGGAAGAAAAGAGGAAGGAAGGGAGAAGAGGAATAAACATTTTTGTTTGATGTTCATTTTGTTTCTCCACCCTGGTCTCGAACCTATGGTTCTTGAGCTTTACATGGTCCAAGTCCCAGCTGTTTCATCTGCCTGAGCCACAAGGGCGTGTCCTCCAGTGCCTTTCTTAGACTAAATGGCATAATAATACTGAACAAACCACACATGCCTAGTTTACCTTTAAAGTTGCCCTATGAGATATGTACCATCTCTACTCTCAGTTGAAGAAATCGAGGCTTAATGTATTTGTTTTTTTTTAATTATGGAATCAAAGTTTTATTCTATTTTTTTCTTAAATGTTGGGTCATAATTCTGTGAAGTCATTGTGCCTCATTTTGGCCACAGAATAGAAGAGAAGCTTCACACTCACTCTCACAGGCAGGGCCATAAATTAGAGCAGAACTGGGCTGAAGTTCAGCCAGTAAGAGCCATTTCAGCTAAAATTATTGTTAACACTGGAAAAACACTGTACCACTTGGTAATTTGCTGCTGCCCCGAACTTTCATGTGCATTCTCTACCCACTGTACACCAGTCTGTGACCTTACCTGGGAGTTTTTAGATTTCCTCACGATCCAGTAGAACAGAAAGCATAGCTGGCATAGAAGAAGTTTTCTTTACTCTGCTCAGAGATTTTCCCAGCAGCAAAGAAATGAAGAGAGGGGAACTGAATACCTTCTGCTTCTTTCTTCCACTGACCAAAACAACCTGGCAGTCAGAGGGCATGGGAGTTTAGAATATGCAATCTGTGTAGGTCAGCTTCCTAGGGCACAGAACCCAGCAGGGGAGAGGTGAGAGTGGATCTGGTGGAGCAGATAGAGTTTAGCCAGCATGACAGTGGAATGGAAGGTCATTAAAGAAATTAAAACCAGCTCTAAAGCAATACATAAATCTGCAGTCTGGCACAATTGAGTTCATGACCTTAAGTTAACATCTGACATAGGAGCCCTAAATTCAGAGAAAGAAAGCAAAAGATTTTAGTTTTTGACTCTTTAAGGGCCAGTAGCTTTATGTCGCTGTTTCTTCTTTTGATCCTAGAGTGGTTGTGATAACCACTGGAGTCTATAGGTGCAGAGCCCTGAAATTTTCTGTCATTCCCAACTGTTGGAAAATGTCAGCCCTTACCTCACATCCCCTAGTCGTCATGTTTTTGAAATGGGAATTTTGCTGAGGGGATGGATTTATTTGATAATAGTCCCTGAAGCTGGACTGTGGGGCAACCCACTTTCCAGAACCCTGGAATGCTGATGTGTGGGCATTTTTTAGGAAGACCTTTTTCTTGCCGAATAAGTAAAGTGGACATGCTTTTCAGTTTTGTTTAAGAGACAAAAATATCTAGTGTTTATAAACATACTTTAAATAGAAACGTATCTATTATTATGTTGTCTTCTAGGAGAATGAAGTAAGTCTGAGTATAAAAGAGCAGAAATTTGAATGTTTTTCAGCTGAGACAGAATTTGCTTGCATGAGAGTATCACAAGAAGCTATATATGAGGAAGGAACCTAGATTCTGGTGAAAAGCCCTGCAAATGTGTGATTCCCCTAAATGAACGGTGTTTTCTCTGTATTTACATTAATTTCTATATAGTTGGTTAATTAATTTGGAAGTTCTATTATATCCATGTGTTAGTTTTTTAGGGTTGCTATAAGAAAATATCACAAACTGAGTGGTTGAAATGACAGAACTGTATTTTCTCACAGTTCTAGAGAGTAGAAGTCCAAGATCAAGTGGTTTCTTCTGAGGTCTCTCTTCTTGACTTGCAGATGGCTGCCTTCTTGCTATGAACTCTGAGTTGTCTATATCCTAATCTCCCTTTCTTATTAGGATACCAGTAATGTCGTATTAGAGTCCACTCTAATTGTCCCACTCTAATTACTTTTTTAAAGACCCTACTTGCAAATATAGTCATATTCCAAGTTACTGGAGATGGGTGTTAGGGTTTCAACATATGAAATTGGGGAGTGGAGGCATAATTCAATCCATATCACTTCATGAGTTCTGTTATCACTGATATGTAACCCTTTTGATGTGCTTTACCTCAATGTATACATGTATTGTTACATAACATTAGTATGGCACATTTTGTTAGATGTGTATTCGTTATCTATTGATCATTTTCCTTTCTTCAGACTACGAAGACATTCTTCAAGTATCCTCCTATTTATGGGACTATTATTATAAGAGGTGAGTCTGAATTGACTTAGATCAGTGTTTCCATTCTCTTTGGCTACAGTCACTGATGCAATACTGGACATTCAATAGATGACAGTCCAGTTATCGTGAAACTGTATGTACGTTTCTTTATCTTACTGTGGCAGATTTTCCCCCTCTGAAAGTAGACAAGAGAGTATGTAACCTTTAGAGTTTTTGGCAGTTATTGTGACTATGGAGGGGAGCTAAGTCTGAGGTGATGCTGCAGAAAGAGAGAGATGAAGAGAATCAGGGTTCTTGTAGACCCCAGTGATGTATTGAATCAAATCAAATAATCCTTGACAGCTATATCCCACATCTGTACTTACTAGCTATGTAAACCAATGCATTTACTATATTCTTTGAGCTGTACTTAGCTTGCATTTTTACGGTTGAATGCATTCTGATATAAGACAGTAATACTTTACGCTTTCTGATCTTAAAGAGATAAACTTCCATCAAAGCAACAAATATTTGTTGTTCATCTACTGTATGTTTACCAGTCACTCCACTAGGTGCAGAAGACAGAATACTAAACAAGTTATGTAAACCCCTGCTTTCTTAAATTAGAGTCTACTGCAGGGGAAAAACTTTCATTAAATAATCACATAAATAAATAGACATTTGCGATTTTTGAAGAGCACAATAAAGAAATATATGTAAGATTATAAAAGATTATAAAAGGAGTTCACTCAGTACTTGTTCCAATCAAGGTTTCCCTAAGGAAGAGACATTTATCATGAATTTTGGAAGAAGCTTGGGAGTTACTAGATGGCAGAAAGGAAAAACTGGGCAAAATTTCTGAATCAGGAAGAAAAATGGTGTAGCATTTAAGGAACTAAATGAATGCTAGTGTGGAGGACCCATTGATTTAGTGGAGAGGGTATGGCATGAAATTCTGTTAAAACAATACTTGTTGCAGGATCTGAAGTCTGGAATTTCTCTCATCCTATGTATAAACAAATTAGCTGTCATTAGTTCATGGTGCTCCTTATCTCAATGGTGAGACAACAGAAATGTCTCATTATAAGTTTTATTCTGAAAATACCAGAGACATTTCCTCCTCCATTTTATTTGGAAGATGCCATATATTCAAGATATGTGAGAATTAGTGCAGGGTTTTTGTGTGAACATGCATGTCTGTGTATGTGTATTTATAGTTGTATGCGCTTATGTGTATTTATTTATGAATGTGTGCATATGTTTATTTATAAATGCCTGTGCATCTCTGTGTGCATATTTGTGAATGTACGTTTGTACATTGGGAAGGTAAATATATGTATGAATGTATGCACTTGTAGCAAAGCCATTCAATAGAGGCTTAGATCTGTTCATGCTATGAGACCAGATCCAAGCAAATATATATGTAGCTATCTTCCAAATTAAGCATTATGAAGATATTTTCCTCTAAGATTATCAAAAGGTTATTTTAGGATAAATGGAACATTTACCAAATTCTTTAAAGTTTATTGAAAACATCAGCATCAGTTCTTTCTGGCTTCTTCTCTCTAGACTCCCAAAAGAACATTTTAGGCCTGTCTATCTCTCTGCCAAGAGTCAAGTTCCAAGAGCAGAGAGAAGTTATGATTTGAGCAAAAAGCAAACTCTGAATTGACTCTGAGTACCAGACACTTCCTTCTTTCAAAGAAATCAATTTACTAACTAAACCTCTAGCTTCTTTCTGCAGCAGGTATCAGTAGCACAGTGTTACAGCTGCAGCAGAAAATTCAGCAAAAAAGAGCTATTTGAGAGGACAATATTAATAACACTTTTACAGATAGTTACAAACTCCAAATTTAATAACACAGAAGGCATGTTTTGCTAAAGTATTTTTGCAATGAAGTAGAATGTAAGAACCCATGCTTTCTCTTAAGTATGTCATATTTGTGAGTCATATAATGCAACCATGGTGCTTTAGCTATATAGGTAAATATGAAAATAGTTAAGGTACATAAAATATTTAAATAGTAGCTCAAGAGCAGAATAGAAAAAATTGCTGCCTGGCAGGACAGGATTAATTGACAAATCATTTCCAACAAGCAGTCATATGTCAATTCAGAGAAGTCCTTTGCAGGCATGGAGAGCAGTGTTGGATTATTGAGAACATATAGACAATGATGATAATTTGTCATAACCAGAGGGCTATGATTAATGTGAGTGCTCACTTGAGGTCAATAAAAAGAAAGAAAAAAGGAAAAGATATTACAATTAACTATTATGTTAAAAAAAAAAAAAGCAAGTGACAAAACAGTACGTATAGTATCACCTTGCCTTTGCTTTTTATGTTCACGTGCTCAAGCTTGTGTTCACAGAAACGTTGGGCAGTATGTGATTTACGTTCTCATCTTAACAGCAGTCATGACTGCTGGGAGTATCATGGCAATATTTTACTCCATATATTTCTGAACTTTTTATAACTCATATAACATTTCTAACAAAAATGTACATAAATGTCAACAAACAAACAAAATGTCTTGTGTTCACAAAAGTCTGCCTTGGTAATCCTGGAAGGAGAACTATTGCAGTGCTTTCAATTAAAGCCATTTGAAGGGGTTTATTAATCAGGATGAAATTTGACTGCCCTCTAAAGAAACCTTCTACACAGTGACTCACAAAACATGTAGAAATAGGCAATCCATAGTACTGGGTGGCTCAATATTTTTGCCAAGCACCCAAGCTCCTTTAATCCTCCTTGCCTTATCATACATGATGTGTACAGCTTTCATTCTTATGTTCATAAGGTGGCTCTTGAGCTTCCAGCCATCATGTCTCCCCAGTTTCCAGGTAGGAAAACAGACAAAGTATAAAATAAAAGGGGAAATATTCTTCTCCTCATGATAATTTGCATTCTAATTTATTAAATGACAATCTCCCTCAAGAATGTTTGTAACTGCAAAGGTGGCAGGAAAGTCAAGTATTTCCCTGTCTGCTTTCAATAGTAGACAAAAGTGAGGGAGAGAGAGTTGGTATAGTTGTTCAGTGAGTCAACAAACAGGATCTACTCCACGCAAAATTTATCCCAGCACATAATATGTAAATATGAACTGTAGAAGAAGAAAAGCACAAGGCATATTGTAGGGGCTAGTAATTAAACTTTATTGATCGAACTATAGAAAAATAGTGTAAGAATCCTGAGGGAAAAATACTGCAATAAGTGGCTGGAGCTTGCACTAAATTAAATAGCATTTCCCCTAAATTCATAAACACCTGGAACCTCAGAATGTGACCTTATTTTGAAATAGGGTTTTTTAGATGTAATAAAGTTAAGATGGGGTCATACTGGATTAGAGTGGACCGTCATCCAATGACTAAGACCTTTATAAGAAAAGGGAAATTTGGACACAGCAGAAGTTGACTTGAAGACAGAACATAGGAAAGATGGCCATATGATGATGGAGTGGTTAGAGGCAGGCAGTTGCAAGGCAAGAACGTTCACGGATTGCTAGAAACTTTCAGAAGCTAAGAGTTATGGAAGGAATTCTCCACTTGAGACTTTAGAGAAAACATTGCCCTACTGACACCTTGATTTTGGACTTTAAGCATTCAGAACTGTGAGAGAATACATTTCTGGTGTTTTAAGCCACACAATTTATGGACCTTAGTTATGGTAGTTCTAGGAAACTAAAATGGCTTCCTATTGTGAAGTTCATAAAATAGATTTAAAATTGAGTCATTATACTGTTGACCACTATCTCAAAAGTGTTCTTAAATGTTCTTTAAGATCTTGGAACATCTGCAAAAAATGATTCTGATGGACCAATAACTTTGGGAAATACTTTGTAACTTAGCTTTAGCTTGGAAATTCACATTGAGGTTTTGAGATACTAAAGGTTATGAGAATTGGAGAAACTGACTTTAATCTGTTGGACTCCATACTTCTCAAGTGCATTTGATCACAGATTCCTTTTTTCAGTAAGCAATCTTCAGAGATATCTCCCATATGTTCTGATGATCTTTAGTGAGAAATATTAATGTTAGGAATTGCAAATCCCTGAAGGAGTGATGTGTTATGTGTTATGATTAGGAGACTGAATCCTACAGAAGTGTGTAAGATAAAGTGGAAAGGAGCTGGAGACAGGGAGAGTAAATCTGTGCAGGGAATGTGATGATAAGGAGAAAAAGATCAATGGTTAAAGATATAACCGAGGGACAATCCACAAGGTGTGAAGAAGAAATTGGCTAGACAGCTCTCAGTTTTACAAAGAGATGACAGTGTTAAGTAGATCTTTTTACATGTGAAATTTCTTTTGTCAAATTTTGGATGCGTGTTCACTATAGTATTGTAGGAGTTTCCTTATTTTATTCGGTTTGTTTTACTTTATCAGAATATATATAAAATGAATTTTTTAGTTTCACTTGAATTAGCATTTGTTATTATACATACTCATGAATTTAGCCAGTGGTTTGATTCCACCCTTCCCCTCTCCTCCAAAAAAAAAAAAAAAACCGAAGGGCATGAAGTACAGTAGCATCTACAATGAAAATGTATATTTTGAAATTCCTCAAATTGAATTTCTTATCATAGGCCAGGAAGATATCAATCTTTAAGGAACCCCCCTTTCCCTCCCCCACCTCCCACCCTGACTCACTCTCTCAAAGTGAGCTAAGCCTACTTGATTCCTTACTTTCAGGAAAGACCGATACAGATTTTTCTCCTCATCTCAGTTCCTGGAAATGGGCCTGCAATGGCAGAATTTAGATCAGAAGCCAGAGAACAGAAAAACAATCTCTGGTGGGAAACATCCTGTTTTCAAATGAGAGGTGCCATTTATTTCTAAATTAGGTTTAGGATCAGTAAAAGTTTGAATGATTCATCTAAAAACATCTGTCATAAACTCCTTACAACTTCCCTAACTTAGAATATGTCTAAAATTAATAACTGAATATTCTGGAACTTTTGCTACCACCCCACCTAATAATTGTATGCTACAGTGCTTGCTTTAGGCTGATGCTATAGATTTGTTCTATTCCTACTCGAGAGCAAAACTGAATAAGAAATGACAGTTGCATTTTAAATTGAAGTAACATTTAGAAATGATTTAAGAAACATGATTAATGAGAACATAGGCTTTTAAAATTCAGTCATTAGGAGACTTGTTTTTTCCTTTTTCATGTTTGAAGCAGGTTCTAACTAATGTTCTATCAACCTGTTATAAAGCATTTATAAATGGCATTGCATAGAATTATTTACATGTCTCTTGAACATGATAAAACACCTCTTATGATAAATTATTATGGAAAAGACAGTGCTATTAATCATTCATTAAATGTTAATAATATTTATCAATGTTTATTTCCTTTAAAGTGGCAAGAAAAATAGGTATTTCATATTGAAAAATATCAACTGAAATCAGGATTTTATTTTTTTCCAGATTTGACTCTAAATTGAGACAAATTTTTGCCTTTTAAAAATGGTAGTTATTGACATTAATGCAGATGAAAAGAACGTGTTTGTATTTTTATAAGACAGTCTCTACGGTAAAGAAAAGGTCTGTGAGAATATAAGAAAAATAAATTAAAATTGTATCACACTTTGCGATCTAAAAACATTCTTTGTGTTTTCAACAGGGAAAGCTTCTGCAAACATTTATTCACATTTTTATTTAGTATATTTATGCCATCTTCTGGTAATAATCAGTTAGCTTGGAAATATTCAAATGGATAGGTCCAGATAGTATCAAAATAATTTGGTCTCTTCACACAGAATCACTAAATGACACTCTTTAAGTTGTGGGATGTCGCAAAACTGAAATGGAGCCACAATAGTGACTCTCATTAATACATGGAAATAGGGTGATTTTAAACAATCACCATTCAGTTGGTCTGCTAGTTACAATATGCTATAACAGGTGGTAAATCATCAAGTTTAAACTTGATGGGATGGAGGGGATGGAGAATAGTATGTTATGAAATCTTTTCTAACATGGTAGGTGTGAATCTATTGTATTCTGATAATGTTTTCCTGCAGAATCTTCCCTCAGAGAGTGAGCCTTACTTGTTTTGAAAGTGTGGAAAGAGTTAAGCCCTTAGATTAGAGAGCAGAGCCTTGAAAGAAAGTAAAATTTGTGTTAGAATGAGCAAAATTGTGTCCGACCTGCGGAATAGTCAGCTGGGGTCCGGAGATCCACCTAGAACGGATGAAAGGGGTGGGACAAGAGGTGCGAAAAATGACAGCAAGACAACGAATTCTGATCAAGCTGCAAAATTTTATTAAAATGGAGGGACTTATATAGAAAGGGAAAAGAAGGGAAGTAGTTCTGATAGGTGGCCCCTGTGCATGT
>RJWH01008064.1:0-33926 GCA_004363575.1 Solenodon paradoxus | reverse complement strand
GATGATGGGAAAGTGTGAATGAGCACCTGGGATGTTGCATGAGTCTCACAGTCAATGCAGACTCAGAGCTGCCACGGCCCCCTTCCCAACCGCCAAACTCCCTGCGCCGCTCAGCCATGTCACCTCCTCTATTCTCTTCATCCCCTCTCTCCATACCTGCAGTTAGTCCCTTTTCTTGCTGACTCTTCTGAATGATCGCAAGCAGGGGCACCTCTGCCTGGGTCCTTGCTGTCCCCAGGCCCGCCTGGGGTCGGCGGGACAGAGATCCCATGAAAGGCGAAGGGAGAGGCTTCCAACACTGCTGTTCAAACCAGATTCACGCTGCTGTCTCGGGATAGAAAGGCAGCCCTGTGAGCGGCACCCTTCGCACGCAGGCTGACAAGCTCAAAAGCAAACCCTTAGCCAGGGAAAAGCACTTACAGAAGAACACTGCTCCTCTGGCAGGAAATGCTTTGAGTTTATTTTTTAAGCATTTCTCTTAGGACGTCAGGATGTGTGGAACAGCTGGCACCGCCCTGAGAGATTTTAGCGATAAAATTCCTGGTCCGACTGCAGTAGAGCTCAGAGGGTGGGGTCTTAGAGCAGAGAGAACTTTCTGGGCTTCCAAGCCAGAGGGGAGGGAGAACTCTGGGGAATTTCCTAAAGGGTTAGCTGCCACATTCTTAATGCCATCTGTCTATGGACTTAGTTGGTTTTTATTTATTAAAAAAAAAAAAAAAACACCTTAGAATAGTTTTGTGTGCACTTAAAACACTGCCTTTAGCATCTGTACTTAAATATGAAAGAGACCTCATGTTAAAAAGAGAAAATAGTGAGCAAGGGGTGGTAGAGAGGACAGACCACCGGCAGGGAGCCACCTGTCCCTGGCAGCGCACAGCTTGACCTCACAGCATGCTCACTTGCTGAGGAGGGACGCCTCAGCTAGCTGCCAGGGGCCTCTGTGGTCTTTCTGATGTTCACATATCTTTCCCGCAAGGACCCGGCACAGCACCTTGACAAGGGCAGGTGTTCTACAGAACAATTTGATAGAGGGAATGGACAGATGAACATGCGCTGAGGCGGGAATGGCAGCCGGGGAGGGCTGGACTTCTGGACCCTTCCACATTAGATGCAGCCTCCCAACCTCCAGTCTGCCCCACCTTCAATAAGGACCCACTTCCAGCAGGCCTTCAGAGGTGCTGAGATGGAGGCCGCGGAGGGAGGGGGGTCAGTGGTTCCCAGTGGACTGTGATTTTGCCCTCCAGGGGACATCTGGCAATGCCCAGAGACACTGTGGGTGGTCACAGCAGGGGAGGTCCCTGATGCTAACTTCTGCAGCAGCACACAGCATGGCCCCACCACAAAGCCTGACCTGCTCATTATGCCAGGGTCTCACGGGCACATGGGCAGGATGCTGGTCTACCTGGGGGGGACGGGGTGGGCATAGTCCCTGGCTCCTTCCTCCTGAACTATGCTTCTATCTCAACTCTATTTCCATCATCCTAAGGAGAAGATGCATCGAGTATCAAACATCTCCAAGCAGAGATGTCACTGTGGTCACTGATAGGACAAAATCCAGGAACACTGAGGTTACTGCATATTTATACTTTACAGTTTGCCAACAAATCTATTATATTCTCATTTTTGTCTCCCAAGAATCTGGGTGTGGTAACTAGGGGTGCTGCCATACACATTTTAGAGCAAATAAGGAGACCAGATTAGCTAACCTGCCTCCCGGGGAATCAGGGAGACAAAGAATGTGATAAAAACGCTCTGTGACTTGTCTGGGTCCTGGCACCAGCAGCCAAGCTAGAGAAAACCCATGGCGGGTCCAGTAGCCAGAAGTGCCTCCCTCACCATGAGCAGATCCCCTTGAAGTGCTCATCCATGCCCACCAGGCAGGAGATGCTCCTGAAGGAAGCGGAGCAGTGAGAAGGGCGAGGCCAGACTGGTCAGCTGGAGGAACGCCAGCCCTCACTGGGCGGGTAGGGCCGAGGGCCATGCTGGGCCCCAGACTGAAGCATCAGCCACCCTTAGACCAACAGCTCAGGTCCATCAAGATACAAACACACACGGAAAAGCTTCGGGGCCGATTTCTCTGACCTGAAGTGTGACTCGAGACTACGTTTTTGTTTTTAATGGTGGGTATTAAAACCAACACAAAGAGATGACAGTGGAGACAGTTTCCTTTCCAGCCCTCATGCCAAAGATTGGAGGTTTCAGATCCAGACAAAAACACTGAGTCAGCTGGTTGTTGTCAAAGACTCTACTGAACTGTCATCACATGGCAGTGTGTGTCCTGCTCAACCTTGACCTACTAGACAAGTATGGACAGTCTTTAACAACCCCAGGAGGCACGGCTGTAGCAGCCTCTGCTACTCACTGGCTGGGTGACTTTGACCGGATCACTTAACCTCTGTGCACCTCATCTAACACAGGGAGGAGATTTAGCACCTTCTCTGTGGGGTGCACTGGGGACCAGCTGAGGGCCTCTGGGTGGTAAAGTCTCAGTACCTGTTCCCACAGCGCCTCGGAGATCATGCTGTCAGCCAGTTCAGAGGCCCTATTTGGGAAAGGCACAGAAAACAATGAAGAGGATCCTAGTTGTCTGATTCCGTCCTCCTCTTTATCAATGTTGAACTTAAAGGCAGAGAGGATGGGGCTTTCCCTTTGTTGCAATTAATCTGGAACACTGGGGAGCTTTTCTTGGGTTGTTTTTCCGCATCTGTAGAACTTTCCTGGTATGAACTGGCATCCTCACTCAAAGCAATGACTTCAAAATCCCTTGTTGCTGGATTCCATGCCCAATTTTGCCTCTTTCTGGCATGAGGACTTTCATCACCCTCTTAACCTTCTCCAAGTCTATCTCCCAATCTGTGCAAAGAGACAGACGTCCCCTGCTGGGACTACAGGAGGCTGAGGTTTTAGAAATGGACATGTGATATGAGGCTCACCCGCTGGGCCAGAATACTGAGGGGTGGCCTTAACATCCTGCGTGACAGCTGGGATCTCCTAGCTGACGTCATGGTGTCCTGCACACAGCAGGCAGGTACACTGGTGAAGACCTTCAGGATGACTTGAAATATAAGTGAAACCCACTACACTCAGAGCAGTCAGGATGGAACCTGCATTGTTCCTAAGTTTTCTTTTGCCAAGGATGACCAACTTGTGTGAGACTGGGAAGAAATCTTGCCCAGGAACCCCAGGCGCACAAACTATAACTTGGGCGTTCAGCTCCCAGGGCACCGTGTCCTTTTATTTAATAGTGTGCCTAGAAAAGCACTCTATCATAATTCCACTGATTCTACAAATCAACTGTTTTCTTTTTACAGACCAGGAAAACATGAAGCCTAGTTCCAAGTCACAAGGTAATACATGGAAACTCTAGTCCAGGCTTTTCATTTCTGGCTCCCAGCAATCAACTCTGCAGTGTAAGTGTAGGAGTCATAGCAGACTCCGAAGACGTGGTACAAAGAAATGAAGTCATTCAATGACTGTTATATTTTGGTTACATGTTGAAATGACAATATTCTGAATATATTTCAGTTATATTACTAAAATTAATTTCACATTTTTCTGTATATTGTTAAGTGACACAAATGGCTAACATTTCTGTTGGGCACTGCCCGCAGGTGTACACGTTCTAGAGAAGCCCCGTGCCCCTCACCCCTGCAGTCTCCTAGCCCCTCCGCCAGCACAGTAACTACGGTCGGGTCAGTGAAATCCTTACATCTGTCTGTAGCTACATTTCTCCATCTCTGCACTGGAGATAATAGTTGCCTTTCTAGTATAAGACGAATATGATAATATATGATCAAGAAATGTATTACTTTCTTTGAAAGGCAAAAATCATACTATGACTCTTTACTGCTCTTACTGAATTTCATTTTGCCACCATGAATGGCAAACAGACAGCCCACACCAGTGCAAAAGCACCTTAGTGTTCTGCTAGGGAGCAGGTGGCTTGTAGTACTGCTGGTCCCTGTGCTAGGGGACAGGATGTAATGTGTATCCCAGAGAGCTGTGGTCACTGCCCAGACATCAGTGTCCATGACCAAAGCCCAAACCAAACACCTCCTCAACACACACCACAAATACACTTCTGTGGATCAAAAACCCTACGCAGGCCCCGAACACACACTAGTGTTTTGTAACCTGGGTCTCAGAGACAAGACGATGCGTGTTTTCTTCCCTACCTTTGTATACCTCCATGGCTAACCCTCCCTGTCCACTTACACGGGCCAGCTCCAGGAACCCGCGCCGCCCAGTGCTGACCCCCACCTAGAAAAAGGAGGACAGCTGGGCCGCTGGGCCCTCCCAGGAGGGAACCAGGTGGGACCCGGTCATGGACTCCCATGGGAAGAGCAGCAGCCTGGGAAGGAAGCCCTATGCCAGCATGTTCCTGAGACCTATGGGAGCCCTGCTGGTGAGCCCACCTAGAGTCAGACACCCAGCACACTTCTGAACCAGGCCCCTCTCCACACAGCACCTGGCCCTGCTGCCTTCCAGGACAGGAAGGAAGATGACCCCCCCTCCCGCAGCCTGACAGGCGTCCCAGCACTCTGGAGGCAGGAAAAGGCTGGACCAAGCAGAGAGAAGAGAAAACCAGTGTTCCAGAAGGCAGGACAGCACCAGCAGAGGCAACTGTCCTTGCAGCTGTCCCTCTTCCCCCATGCCAGGACACATGGCTCCCAGGCTGTGCTCCCTGCCCACAAACCCAGGTATTTAAAAGCAACTAGGGCTTGGGCCTTTGTTGACTTCTCCATCCACTAGAAAAACTCATCAGTGAACATGGAAAAAAAAGAAAGACAGAAAGACAAGAAAGGAAACTGGGGAGAAAGAGGAAATGACAGACTGAAAGAAACCACTCTACTTCAGATTACTAAAGATGTGGGTGGTGATGCTTCAAGAGCAGAGAGGCTCTGAGAGCAAAGGGAGGGGGGAAGAGAAGCAGCCCAGACCCTCCTCTGAGGAAGGGCGGGGCACAGCAAGTGCGGACACCTTTCTGGGCCACAGGACTCCAGGCTGGCAGGCGTGGGGGCCTGCAGGGGGCACCCCAAACAGAGCGACTCCGTCCTTCCTCCCCCCTCCCGCCCCCAGGTCCAAGTCACTAGGGGACCCGCACCCATCAGACAGGCGTGGCCAGGGCACTGCGACCCGCGAGGCCCCCCACGTCCTGCAAACCCGGCTGAGAAGTGCAGGCAAGCGCCTCCAAGGAAGGAAAGACTTTACCTTGTTCATCCCATTCCCCATGGTGGCCGACGCGCTCCCAGCACCCTGGGCGGGACGGAGGCGCGCTAGGGCCTGCTACACCCCAAGGGAGGGCGGGAGGGCGGGAGGGACCTGTGCTCGCCTACGGACGACGGTCGGGCCGGGCCTCCGGGTGCTCCCGGGCTGGCAGGGTGCCGGGCTTTCCGCTCCTGCGCCCGGGACTTCCCCGCCCACCAGGCGGAGGCCCCGCGCCCTTGTCGGGAAATGGTCTCGCGTTGCGGGTGCCCGAGCCGAGGAGCCCGCGCGCCCTCCCCGCCGGCTCCCTGGGACTTGTAGTCGCGCCCCGCCCCGCGCCGGTTCCCGGGTCGGTCAGCGGCCGGGCGCGGGCCGCGGGGGTGAAGGGCGGGGCCGGGCACCCCGAATGGTCAGTGGCCGGGCCGGGGACGCTGGTTCCCCCAGTGATCCGCGGTTGGGTTTGGGGTGCCGGAACCCCGGTGTTCGGTGGCCGAGCCCGGCCCCGCGCTGGTTCCCTGGGTGATCGGCGGCCGGGCTGGCGGCGTCGGGGAGAGGGGGTGCGGGAACCCCAGTTAGCTGGTGGGCTGGCAGGGGCTGTGCGGGTACCTCGGGTGGTCTGCACCCCGCCGGGGGGCGCGGAACCCGCGGCTCTCCATCGGCCCGGCCGGGGAGCCGAGGGCGCACGCGCAGCCGCTCGGCACGGGGCGGACCGGGGGTCGCGCAGGCGCCGCCCCGACCGGTCACGCGGTCAGCTCCCCAGGGACAGGGTCGCCTAAACTCCCGCTGGCTTTCCCCTGGGCCGCTTGGGGGGCTGTTACCAGCAGGCACCACCCCACCGTGACCGCCCAGCGAGCCAGGTGCTCTTCGGAGCCGGGTTTTCTGAGCGCGACGAACTGGGCTGGGGGATTCCTGCGGCCACCCGCCCACGAAGCCTAAAAGGCCGTGCAGGGAAGGCGGCGATGACTCGACCCCTCGCCTGGGGGAGCACAGAGCCGGCTCCTCGCCCTCCCGCTGTAGCTTTGGATCTCTGGTGCGCCCCCCTGCAGACCACGACCGACTTCTTAGTGCAGGTTATGTTGGTAGCCTTGCTGCGGGAAAGCCCCCTCCTTGCTGGGCAGCGAGTCTGAATCTGCGCGGTGGTTCTGCTGCAGTGAATGCTTCTAACCTAATTGGGGGTATTCCATCACCTTGCTAGACTCTTTCCCTGGGGACAGAGTCGTTGCACTAGGATATTTATGTCCACATCGCCCTACACATAGTAGGCGCTTACTGAATATCACTGGGTGGGTGATGACTGGGCTTACCTTCAGTGGCCTCATCCTGCGCTCTTTCTTGCTCAAGGGTGCCGCTCCAGCGCTGTGTGCCTGGAACCGGTCATACTTGACTTGCACAGCCACTGTGGGCCATGCTCCTGCCGGGACAGATCCACCCCTAGCACAGTTGGCTCTTCTGTTGGAGCGTTCAGCCCAAATGTCACCTCCTCAGAGACTTCTGACCACTTAACTGAAAGCCATCCCTGTGGTGTCAGCATGTGTTATTTTCTTCATGTCATGTAGCGATTGGATGTTATGATATTTCTTTGCTTGTTTTTTATCTGGCTCCACTAGACTGCAGTCTTCAGAAAAAAAGGCCATTGTCTGTCTTACTCAACAAGGTAGCTCCCTGGTCTGGGAGGTGGCTGGCACGAAGTCGGGATTCAGTAAATATCTGTCAGTGAATCCCAGGTCTGAGAAACAGGGATGGGCTTCTGAGGGGTGTGACATTTTGGAAAGCTTGCTTTTCTCTCCTGTATTCAACTCCTGGGAGACAACAAGGCACAACTAGGGAGCCCCACTCCACTTCCTCTGCTTCCTCAGTCTCCTGACACCTGGGCAGCCCAGGTCCTGCTTCTGTTCCCTTCACCATCATTATTCTTACTACCTTCCTACTAACAGATAGCTCAGCACAGATAGCATGCTGCTGGGGATCACCATGACCAACCTCATCCCTGATTCTGAGTACACACACACACACACACACACACACACACACACACACACACACACACGCCGGTTTTAAATCCCTTTTTTCCTGCCTCTGTCTTGAACCCAGGTCCAGAGTTTATGATAACCGGTGCCTTAGCTGCCTGAGCCACAAGGGGCATCTGATTATCTAACTTTCAGAACCAGTATTTCTTCCTTAAGAAGAGCGTGGAGCTGGGAGTGTGTGAAGCTTCTGCCGACTGGCCTTGAGGTCCTGCTCTGTCTCCTCAAAGGCTGCTCTTTCAAGAACATGCCTGCCTGCCCCCTCCCACTGGTGCTTACCCATAAATGACGGATTCAGACCCAGGCTTTCTTCCCTTATCCACCTGAAACTTTGCCTTTCTCTCATTCATTGTTTACAAACGTCTTTCCCTAGGTCAGAACATGTCCTCTCAAGCCCTCTAGGATAGCGACATTGTCCTCTGGTGTCCGCACGGGCAGTGTGGCCTGCGTTCAGTACTGCCTGCATGACCCATGTGCTTTGGGCCTATTGCACATTCTCAGATGTGTCCTTTTGATTAAATGAGAAAGGAGGAGACTTGACACCAGAAATCAGAAGTCTGGTTGTGAAAATGTATTTGTGTGTGTGTGTGTGTGTGTGTGTGTGTGTGTGTGTGTGTGTGTGTGTGCAGGGGGTGTCTCCCTAGCAGACTCGTCTCCATCTCCCTGCACACACGCCCTCCTCTGCACCCCGGCCTAGACCTAGCCCCACCTCTCTCCATCTTAACACAGTCATCAGCTGCTTGTCATGTCTTGCAAACTGATGACAAAAGAGATGGAAAAGGGAAAGTCTGAGGCAGTTTGGCAGCACGTGCTGATCTCTCTTTGCGTGTGTGCGTAGTGCTGCCTCAGAGGTTTTCAGGCTCAGCACTCAGCACTCCATGTTGAATGGTGATCTGGGCAGATTCAGCCTCCCCAAACTCCTTCCTGTTTTCCTTATGTATTCCCCAGTCCTCCTGATTATGAAACAAAGGAAAGGAAGGAAGCTGCAAGGCAAGGGTAGCCCATTTTACATCTAAAGCAAAATCAGTCTGATCCTTTGAATCATCTGTCACTCAAAATATTTAGCCCCACCCCATGACTCGGGTGACTAAGGTCGGAGCTGTGAAAGCTGTGGAACTCGGGTTGAAACCCTTGGGGGCAGTGGAGGCAAACCATTTTTTAAGGCATTATAAACTTTCACTCCATGTAAGATTGTTAAAAATTTATTTGTTATTTATCTCGTGTTATTCTCACCCCAGGTCACCAACCAGGTTCCTTGAGTTTAACGTGGTCCACATGCCAGCCACGGGCTTAGCACCTGGGCCATCAGGGCATACCTCCATAAGATTTTTATTTCCACTTTCCTTCTTGCCCTTTCCTGTCAGCCCGCCAGCAATTCTCAAACAGGTCAAACCACATGTGCAGTGATGGGCTGTCTGCAAGTCACGTGGCCTGCAGGGCCACACACACGTGGTTAAGGGTAACTGGTTAGTGGTATAGTATTTGGTGAGCAATAACTTTGAACTTTAAGGTGAGGGAGTGGAAAAGCCCACAAGCAAAATCTCACCCATTAGAGTCAGTCAAATAATCAGGCATTACCGATCATTTCAGAGAATTGAGATAACCCTCTGCCCAAGTGAGACACGTCATCTTCCTTGGCCTTTGGAACATGGTGTCATCCAGAGCTTCTTGACCTTGACACCCTGACCTTTGAGGTCAATTAATGATTTGGTTGTGGGTTAGCCTCATTCGTCGCTGTAGTGCGGCCTGCTGACCTGATGCACGCCATAGCCTCCATTATGACCATCAGCAGCGTCTCTGGACCGCAGAGAGCAGGGTGCCCCTGGTCACCAGCCTCTATGCCACAGACTGCAGTCTGAGAGCTTAGGGGTGAAGCTGAGGTCCCGTTCTCCTTCCCTCTCTCTCTGGATAATAGACTCAAACTGCGTGGTGGGGGATGCAGGTCTCTGTGCTGTTAGACACCACTGTCAGTTAATATCCGGATGCTAAATGAAATGCTAATCTAGCCAGAGCATGAGTGAGAATAAAAGAAAACCTAGAATCTAATGAATTGTGGGAACAAGAAAAAAAAGTGGAGTCTAGAACAAGCAAAGCAAAAGCATCAAACATTTTTTTCTCTTTTCAGAACTGTCCAGAAAGAGGGTCCCGGCTCTGCTTGGAGCCTCACCAAGCAGCCTGACCATGAGGATGGACCTGGGGGTGGTCATAGATCAGTGACACCTCCTCTAGAGGACCGTCCACTCCCAGCCCTCCAGGCAGTCTTCTGATCCAGACTTGCTTTCCTCCTTCCCTTTAGGAGATGTGGGCACTCTGGCCTCAGAGCAGATGCCTGTGGATGCCTGAGCTCAGGAGTAGCTACCCAGGCAGGTGAGCAGGGCAGAGTATGGGTGGAGAGTCTGGGAGGAGGCTGTGGAGGATGCTAGCAGGCAGAAGCTGGGGGCCCTGGTGATTGGCAGAGGCAAGGCCAGTCTTGAAGGAGTGCATACCTGCAGACAGGTATGGGGCAGGGTCGGCACAGGTGTGGGGGCCAGTGCAGGGGGAGGAGAGCACCGTGCCCAGCCCTGGCAGTTGGTGAATGGTGAGGCAGTTGTTACCTATAGAATGAACAAGTGTCCATGTTGTCAACACACCTAGTCTCCTGACAGCCCCTGAGGGCCGCTGCCCTGGTGTCCAGCACCTCAGACAGCTCCCAGCATGGAGCAGAAGGGGAGGTGTTTGTGCATCCAGGAGGCAAGATGCAATGTTGTGTGTTGGTCCAGAAGTGAGTCTCACGGGTCACCTTTTCGTGTGCTAAGACTCTCTCAGTGTCTGGCAGGCCAGCAGAACTCTGGGAGTGACACAAGGCCTATTATGCTTTGTGATGCTGATGCAGTGGGGAAGGGGGGCTCTGTCATGACCCGAGTACAGGGTGGCACTCTGCCCCTTGGCTCCCAGCCACAGTTGTGCCCCCAGAGCCTCTCCTTGTAGACCTCTGCCCCCCATCACACTAATGGTTAAGAAACGTGCCCTGGTGAGTATCGTGGTTTGGTTCTCTGCCTCCAGCTGGGGTAGTCCACACACGTCCCAAGGACCTGGGTTCATGTCCCAGGGTGGGGGGGTGAGGGGGCGTGGAGGGGGCAGGAACAATCAAAATACACAATTCAATGAAATGAATCAATGCTTCTTCCCCCTGTCTTCTGCGTGCCTGCTTGCCTTCATTCCTGCCTGTACCTTTCCTTCAAAAATGAAAGAAAGAAAAAGAAGCCATCCCTGAGTTGAGCATCACTGTGCAGGTTGGAGATGGTCGATTTCTCATTGGAGTGACTTGACCCCTTTGACCTCTGCACATCCCTGGATCTCTGAAAATATATACAGATTAAAGGCAACAAGTAAGGACTTTAAAACTGTTCATGGTTTAAAAAAAAAATAGAAAAGCCTTTTTTGTTTGAGGATCATAGCCCCAAATGGCTACTGGAATGAGAAGCACTGACATCCTTTCAGCCTCAATGGAGTCACGTCCTTCCATCTGCCTCTGATAGAACCGCCGTCCCTCACGCGGCCACCCTCGGCAGCATCTTCTCTGTGCTGGGTTGTGTCTCCAGATCAGCCCGGCCTGCGCTCTGGGGAGAGAAGGAGGGACAGCCCCCTTGTGTCCTGAGCAAGGGTCCCCGTGTTTTAATGTACTGCATCAGCTATCGCTCAGGAAAGGGCACTTCTCTTCTTCAGACGCCTGCAGACAGCAGGGGCAGCCGAGGAGAGAAAGAGGGAAGGACCATGGCCCTGAGGGTGAGCAGGGGCCGTCCGTCCAGGCCAGAGCTCTTCCCGGGATTGCAGCCTGGTGTGTATATGTGTATGGGGTGGCTGGGAGGGGGTTTCCCAGCCTCTTTTGTGAGCACAAAGTAACTGGAGCTGAAGACTTTTAGACATGTCTGCATAGGGGCTTCAGGGAAGGGGGTTTCCTCACAGAATGAAATAGAATGTCCCAGGAGAAATGTCACTGTCTGGAGTGGGGAAGGGCATCGCCTGTGACATGCATTGCCATTAGTTAACACTGTGGTGTTCTCCTTTGTTAATATTTATTATCGTATTTTAAACTCTGCATGATGAGCCCACCATAGCACTGAAGCGCTGCGCAGGTGGACAGCAGCAGTGCATTCCTTTCTCATCTGCATGGGGCGCCATTTTCTCCCTGGACAGCATGGGTTCTGCAGAAGGGCCCCCCAGGACGGGACAGTGATCCCCGAGCACACAGCAGCAACGCCCTTGCTCTCCCAGCTGTCACCCTCTGCACCAGGCCTCCAGCTCAGGTCCTGCCAGGAATCCAAGAGCAGGCAGGGAGGTGAGACCACAACACGGCAGGAGGTGTTGTCCTGGGAGGCCACTGTTCTCCGGGCTCAGCCTGCAGGTGTGCGAGAGTGCATGCTGGTCAGTCAAGGACAGGGTCTCCATCGAAAATATTTGTACTTGCCTAAGGACAGCTGTTTGCCCAAAAGAGAAGAGAGCACTTACTTCCCTATCTTGTAACGAATGTCCCTGCTTTCCCCTCAGAGGTATATTTGCCCTGAGGTGATATGAGGTCTCTCTCTGCAGACAGAAAACTGACTCTTACAGGACAGTTTGCCCTCCTGATTGAGGATGAGTTGAGGACGGCCCTACAGACAGGCAGGTGCTGTGGATGGAAGGAGAGAGAGGAGGCAGACAGCTGATGAACCAGACAGTGTGATGCTGGGCTGGACATCTGTCCTCACTGCAGTGCTTCCTAAAATATGTACATTTAGTGATGGTTTCCACTACGTAATCTAAAATAAACAAAAGGATATCTTTTAAAGGATTCATTTTTATGAGTTCCAAGCCCAGATGTTCAGTAAACATTTGTTGTTTTGAAGAGACTGAAAATGTATGCATATTAAAGAGAAATCAATTTCAAAAACTGTGTAAGAAATGAGAAAAGTTTATTTCAGTTGCAAGCTGTCTGATCTTGAACCTACTTAAACTCTGACTTTTCTCATCTACAAAATGTAAACGGTATTTCCAACTGCATTAGGTTATTGCAAGGATTAAATAATGTTTGTGAGTTGCTCACACAAGCCAAATGAAACAAAAACAAACAAAAATATGACAGCTAGGATGAACTTTTGCTTTTAAAATCTCACTTATTTTGTGCAGTCATAACCAATAAGCAAGTGGAACAGGAAGTTCTCTGCATTGTGGTTATTTTATTCAAGCCGTGGTATGAAGCTTCTTTGTGGTGTAAAGGGGTGTGTGTGTGTGTGTGTGTGTGTGTGTGTGTGTGCATGCGCGCATGTGTGTGTGTATGTTTCTTGAATAAAAACACCTCTAGAACTTCAGAGTGGAGACGTGGTTGGCTGACAGTGGCAGTCAAGTCTCTCGAGTGTCTTTGGAGCTGCAGTTAACCCCGAACAAGAAAGGGCCGAGAGCCCCCACCAGCCAACAGTTGAAAATCTGAGCGTAACTTCTAGTCGCCCTCCACATTCAAGATGTCTGCATCTGCAGGATCAGCCAACAGACATCTGGCTGAATCAGTGAATTCTGAACTGTGGGAATAAAGATCCTCGTGTAATACCGTTTCGAGGATCACTTTTGAACCAGACCTTACTCTCTAGTCATCAGTGAAATCTGACCCTTTCCCAGACTCAAGGCTGATAATCCCTTGGTCCACGTTACCTGTTTCCTAAAGAAATACAAGGTTTTACTTTGCATCAGTTACTTTAAAAAAAAAAATTGCAGAATTTCAGATTTCGAAGATGAAGAGGGGACAGCTGAGTTCTATGAGTTGGTGGAAAGCGTCTCTCCTATGTGGAGACCAGCTTGTCCCAGGTTGCTCGGGACTGTCCCGGTTTTAAAACTGAAAGTCATGTGTCCCGGGAAGCCCCAGTCCTGGGCAATCTGAGGAGCTGGTTGCCCTACAGCTATGGTGTATTTGGGCAAAGAGATACTAGTTTTAAATGAGAAAAATACTTAGTTCTCATTTAAGCACCATCGTCTTCGTTTACAAGTAGCTCTGTGATTGGTGAGGAAGAGCAGACAGAAGTCATGTGCTTTGGACAAGCGTTAGGGGCTGGCGCTCCTAATGTGATGTCAGGTGGTTGGTACTTTCTAGAATGGAAATATTGACTGAGGAAAACCGTGTCAGTGGTTCTCCCTGGAGAACAGTATATTTTGATTTTTCTGCAAACAAGTCAATGATTTGCGTCAGGTTCCATTTGAGTGTTTTCCCTAGAGTGTATCTCAAACCATCCAGGAGAGCCTAATGGATTCTCCTTATAATACTAAGTGAAAGAGATCATGAGGCTTTAAAGAATGGATATTTACTTCAGAAGAGACTGACGGTCTCTCTGACGTGGTTAGATTTTCATCAAGTGGAGGGTTTGGGTGCATAAATGCATAATTAATCATCTTTTTCGTATGAAACCCCCAACCCAGTGATGACTCTTTAGGGGACATGTCTTCGACATCCTGTGCACATTCCCTGGACCCTGGCACTGAAGTGGCTTTTGTATTCATTCCACCAACATTTACTGAAAACCTACCATGCAATAGGCATTGTGACAGAAACTCAGGGCACAGAAATGAAAACAGGGCTGCCCTCAGCCTTGACTCATGCTCTTTCATAGGTTCACGGGGAAGGAGGACGTATCGTAGAACATTCCTGTAATGTGGTATGTCTGAGTTTGTCGCACTTGGCAGGGTGCTCAGCGGAAGTCCTCTTAAAACTCGTCCTTTACCTCTGCCTCCTTTCTGACACGCAGGCACCCTGACGTTCCTGCATCTCGCCCGAGCACGTCTTTTCAAGCACACACTCGTATTTGTTTCTGGCACGATCGTTTTGATTTTCAGAGGTAGGAGTGTGACGGGATGTATTAGCATCTAGTCAAGTCTGGGTATATTGGCTTCATGGAGGAGGTAACGCTGAAATGAGCCTGGAATAATACATTAGTTAACACGAATAAAACACTTGGAATCCTACTTGACCCCTAATGAGATCCATATGAGTTGCTGTTAACTGTTTTCACCACCAGGGTCTCTTATTTCTGTTCATCCTAGCAATCCTCCTCTTTCACAGAAAAGAGAAGTCGGCTCCAAGAGGCTGAGTAGTGGTGGTGCCACCTCTCCTCTCTGCCTGCCTGGTTCAGAACTAAGCTCCAGGCTGCAGCTGTGAGTAGGAGTCGGGAACAGAGCACAGTTCCCACACAAGGCGCCGGCTTGAGAGACTGCAGCTCTCTGGGAAGGGGCCTCAGGTGGGCTGCCAGGTAGGAGTGGAGAGGGCAGAGAGTGGGGAGGAGGGTGGACCAAAACATGAATGGAGAGGGCAGAGCCAGGTTAAGCATGTCCTTGTTCATCATGCCAGGGGGTGGGACTCCTCAGAGAATTTGGATTGATTGATTGATTGATTGATTGATTGATTGAAGGAAAGGTGCAGGCAGGAAGAGAGAGGAGGAAGCATTTTATTTTATTTTTATTTAGTTGTTCACAACAGTTATTTCCCCCTGGACCGCGGCCTCACACCCAGTGGTATATGGTCTGTGCTGCTTCAGAGACAATTGACCCAACTGCCACTCCACCAGGGCACATCGGATTTGGGTTTTTGAATGAGCGTCTGTGCAGTACGTCATATTCTAGTAGGTGAGCCCATGAGTCTAATTCTACCAAATAATTGCCTGTACTCGGTTGAGTTCATCTAAGTTGGTGGAGGAAGCAACAGAGGAAGTACTACTCCAGATCTATTTCCAGTGAACAAAGGCAGGATACAAGTGTCGTTGTCTTTTTTGATTATGGGCTGCTGAAGGAATTTGGGGATAGCGTCTTTTTTAATTCAGAGAAAATACGGATCAAATTTTACAAACCTAAGATTTTGAATTCATGAATATTCTTTTAATTCTGTGCCAAAAAGATCAGAATCGATTTATTGGCATGCTGTTAGGTTGTAGGTATTCCTTTTCTATTGGTGCTTTAATAGATTATGGCAAATTTGGTGACTGAAAACACCAGAAGTGTATTCACTTGTAGTTCTGTGGATTAGAGTTTGGACATGGTGTCATGGGGCTCAAATCGGGCTGGCTGCTTTCCATCCTGACAGCTGTAAAAGAATCCACTTCCTCCGCATGGATTTGCTGGCAGAATTCTGTGCCCACAGTGGTGGAACCCACGTAACTGCAGCTGATGGCTATTCCCGACTCTGGAGGCTGCCAGATCCCTTCATCCATCCCTAGCACAGGCAGCAGGGTGTGCTCTCTGACCCCCTCCTCCTCCAGTGTCTTCCACATGTTTAGATTGTCCTCATCTTAATCACGTCTGCAAATTCTTTTTGCTGTAAAAAGTAATATAGTCATAATAGAATGTGTGCTCATCTCAGAGGTCTGCTGTTCTACTGATTACAGAACATTAGTTAAAAATACTTGTAGCTGCAGACTTTAACAAAATAAATAGAAGAAGATGCAAAGCAATGGAAGAACACTCCATGCTCACAGATTGGAAGAATTAAATTGCTTAACATGACCATCCTACCCAAAGCAATATACAAATTTAATGCAATTGCCATGAAAATTCCAGGGACATTTTTCAAGACTGAGCAAACAATACTGGTTTGTATGGAATCACAAAAGGCTTCCATAGCTAAAGTTATCCTCAGAAGAAAGAACAGTGAAGGAATCACACTCCCTGACTTCCAGCTATACTACAGAGTGATCATCATTAAAACAGTATTATACTGGAACAAAAACAGACAGACAGACCAGTGGGATAAAGTCAAGAGCCCAGGAATGAAGCCACACCTATCTGGACAGTTAATCAAATAGCCAAGAGCATACAGCAGAGGAAGGAAAATCTGTTCAACAAATGGTGCTGGAAAAACTGGACAGATGCCTGCAAATACTAGAAACTAGATTATTCATTATCACCACACGTAAACATTAACTCAAAATGGATGAACAACATGGACATAAGACCCAAAACCATAAAACACATAGAGGAAAAACTAGAAAAACATGCCACGACATCAACCTCAAAGATGTCTTTGGGGAAAGGACTCCTATATGTGAAAAAAACCAAAGTAAAACTAAATAGTTGGGACTATTTCAAACTATAGCAAGAAACCATCACTAAAACAAAAAGGCAACCAATGGAATGGGAGAAGATTATTTGCACCATACATATCCGATAAGGGCTTAATCTCCAGAATATATAAAGAGCTCATATACCTCAAGAAAAAAAGAAAATAACCCACTCAAAACATGGGCATAACTAAATAGACCTCAACCTAAAGAAGACAGACAGATGATCTACAAACACATGGAAAAATGTTCTACAGCACTCATCATCAGAGAGATGCAAATAAAAACCACACTGACATCCACCTCACACCAGTGAGAATGGCCGATATCAAAGAGACTAGAAACAACAAGTGTAGAAGATGTAGAGAAAAAGTAACCCTTCTGTGCTGTTGGTGGGAAAGTAAATTAGTGAAACCTCTTTGGAAAACAGTATGGAGATTCTTAAAGAAAAAAAAAAAGATGGATCTACCATTGGATCCAGGAATCTCACTTCTAGGCATATACCCAGTGGATACAAAAATCTCTAATCAGAAAAAGTATCTGCTCATAGCAGCACAGTTCACACACAGTACCCAGGACATGGAAACAATCTGCCCATCCACAGATGACTGGATAAAGAAGTTGTGGTTGATATGCTCAAGGGAATTTTATGCAGCTGGTAGAAAAGATGAAATTATACCTTTTGCAACAAACTGAATAGAACTGGAGGGGGTCATGATAAGCAAGATAAGTAAGGGAAACAAAGAGAACTACAGGACGGTTTCACTCCCCTCTGTAACATAAAGAAACAAAATAAGTAAACAGATAAATCTCAAGAAAATTCTCAGGATGCAATGCTAGGGTTTCTATAGGGGTGGGAAGTGAGAGGGAAAAGGTGGTGAGGGGCCCTGGGACTCTGGTGGTGGGTGTGGTGTGAAATGCACAGGAGTAGAGGTACAATTTCAACATCTTAAAATGCATATAGAAATGTAAACAAAAGAAATGACACAATTATTATACAAAGAGAAAAGAATGCTTACAGTTGCAAGTAGAAAACCTGGCTGTGACATAAGAGGGATTTCTTTTTCTGTGAAAGAATGAACTCTGGAGTCAGTGAAACTAGAGTTGATGGCGCCTCAAGGATCCAGTGTTTGCTCTTTCTGCTCCAATGTCTTAACTGTGTTGGCTTCTCTTGCTGCAGTTCCAGACACGGCATCTTCATTAGAGCCCAGAAGAAAGAGGGAGAGCTATTCCAGAATCCTCCGAACTTCCCTGCCCTTTCTTTGGTCAAAACTGGGTCATGTGGCTGTACTTGTAACAAAAGAGGATAAAAGATAAGAGTATCTGGAAAGATACATTGTAGGAAGTTTTGGAGCAAATATAGTCTCCTGAGAACTTAGTAGAAAATGCCCAACTCAAACTTTAGCAGGTCCCAGATGACTTTCAGGCTTGCACCAGAGACCCAGCCTGTTGGGTTTTCCATGCGCTAGTCAGGCAGCGGTCCTCTGTGAGCCAGGTGCTGTTCCAGCAGCTCGTCCAGCTACAGGGGTGGAATGCAAGGATGCGAGGGGAGGACAGTAAGTGTCAGAGTGAGCATTCAGCTACAACCACTTTCTAATCCAGCTCACGGAAAGGATTTAATGATCCATGATGACCATGACCCATTGTTCCCATATAACCTTATTATATTTGAGGAAGATTTTCAGAATTTAAAATTCTCTGCAAGGTCTTCTGGTAGATATCTTCGCTTTCCCACAAAAACATATAGAGCTCGTTCAGCCAATGGACTCAAGAACAGGCTAAAGAAATGCCAACATTTTTATTACACTTAGTTCTTCCAGCAGCTATTTCAGATAATTCACTGGTGTTTTCAAATGTGGTAGAGATAACTCCTTTGAAGACTCTTACACATCTCTTATGAAACTTTTACCTATAAATGATGTGGAAATGACAAAATTTCTAGCAGGCTGTTTGAAAGATCACAGAGAGAAAAATGATCATGAACACAATGACTAGATGATGTAATTAGGAAACTGAATTTCAGAGAAGACATCAACAGAAAAAAATCCCAGGTAGAGGTAAGTTACAGAATGAATGGGCACATACTTTGCGGCATTGTCAAATAAGCATCCTGGGGAACTGAAACATCAGAAGGAAAAAGCCTTTCAGATACAAGTTCAACACCAGCAGAAGCATCAAGACGGAAAAAATGATTTAGAAACCCTCCATCAGCGAAGCAGTCATCAACTGTGAAGCAGAGCATCTGAGTTAAAAGTGGCTAATAAAAATCTAACCAAAAGAAAATGTAAAGGAGATTCCACCATCAGAGAACTTAAAGCAAACTACTTGGTATTGAAGAGAAATTCCAGTGGGATAAGCAAGAAGAACCAAAGTTTTCTCTTTGCGAAGAGAAGATTCTATACTCGCTACTGAATGCCATGAAAAGAAAAAAGAAAAAAAAAAAAAAACCGTAGTAATTAGCTACAAATAAAAGTGGCTGTTTAGTACAGGAAATCAAGGGTAAGGACTAGTTTTCATTTGATTTTGTTTTTAAGAACAGAAGACACATTTATTTCAACCCAAGAACAAAAGGTGACTTTAGAGGAAAATGGTGAGAAAAATCAAGTACAACTAAGGAAACTACAATAAAATCATGACCAGCAGAACTTCTTAAGGCTAGTGAGATTATCAAGAGGTTAAAAGGAGATCTGGACTCTTCAATGGGTAAATTGAAACTGAAGAGTATACTTACTCTTCAGTAAGAGAAATTTTGGCTGAGAAGGAAGAAAAAATACAAAAGGAACTACCAGATGTTGGACAGTCTCTCAGAATGAAGGAGTATGCAAATTACAATAGTTAGAATCTACAGTTCAAAAACTTGAAGAAAGTATACAACTTCTAAAACATAATGAAAAGTTAATCACATGGTTAAAGAAAGACTAAATGAAAATCAGCTAGTGAGAAATCAAGATGTGTATAGGAAGCGTCTACCACATTCCAGCAGCAACACAATCAGAAGTGGAATTTCACCTAACCCTAATGTGCTGATGGTAGACTGACTTATTCAATTTCTGGGCTTTGTTATCCTGTCTCCTTTGCATTTGCAATCCAGAAAACCTTTCCTCATCCTATGTCTGCCAAGAATACCAACCACCCAGTTTCAGGGCCAAAGGTTTAGTTTAAACTGCAATTTACAAAACCAAAGACCCCACCAGGAGATTTTCAATCAGGAACAACCATTAGTATGCCTTGCATAACTGATAAGAAAAATGGTGAAAATTTAGCGCTGGAATCCAAGTCTCTGAAGAAAAGGGAAGATAGCATTCCTTTACACAGGTTCAGCCAAAATCTGTGCATAATGGAGACCATCAAAACCAAATGGGCTGTGCTTCCTTCTACATTGTCAGCGTATTTCCCTGGGCAGTTACCAGTTATTTCTAGTGTCATCTTACCTTTTGTTAAAATTTCAGAAATTGCAGGTTGTTTAAAAAGTATTAACAGCATAGATAAAATCCTCAAGAAGAAATTTCAATGTTTATTTTAGCAGATTAATCCTCTAGGTATGCTGTTGTGTGTGGCAATTTCGAGGAGCAAGTTTGTCCTTGGGGATTAGCGAAGGTGCTGAGTAAATGACACTTTTTCACTTGTGAACACAATATTTTATAGAAGAGTATGAATTAAACTGCTCTATAGAAATTCTTGGATTTTCTAAGGAAAAAGTTGGTCCTCATAAGGGACATTCTAATCATGTTGAGTATGTGTGCAGACTAAAGCCTCCTCAGATGTAGCAGCACGAAGAAAATAATGATAATAATTCGTTATATTTTTATCGGTAAAATAGGTTTTAAAGTTGAAAATTATGAAAAAACGATTACCTCCTAAGATATTTTTCTTATTAATATTCACAGTAAAGAGAAAAGTCTTAAAATTACCTTACATGAATGAAATGAATTCTTCCTTGAAGTTTTTCCTTGAAGTTTTAAACTAGTTATTGAATAAATCAATTAATTTTGAAAAGTTTATAAAAGTGATTTGGGCAGTATACTTACATGATCAGATTAAGTATAATGTGCTTCAGTCATTTGAGTGCAAAGTTTGTAGAATTTTAATACAACCTGGAAGTCAACATTCATCTAATATTACTTTCATGTGGAACTTCGTTGTACATTTAAAATCTGTATTAGTGGAATTTTTTGTGAAAATTACTTCTATACAAGATCTTTACTAAAAGTACACTACAAACATTCATTTTTATATCAATGAGTTCATTTTAATGTTTGCTTAATCAAGTAGGCAAAATCGGAAAAATATATATATCTGGGGTTTTTAAGCAAAGAAGAAGTGAGGTTCCTGGGTAGACAGTGAATAGGTTATTCCTATTCAGAATTCAGAATCAAAGGAAAAATAAAGCAATTATAAGTCAAAGGAAGAAGTAGCCAGCCTGTCTCCAAGGGTCTGAGCAGCAGAGTTTATGCAGCTTGGCTCTGAAAACTGCAGTAACATGACTCTACCATACTCTTTATTACTAGGCTTTTATTTCCAGGTGTTCAATCCCTTGGAAAAACAATATGACCCGGGTGATGCTCACCCCAGGACTGACTCACTGTTATCAGAAGGTCTGGGACATTTAGGGTAGACAAAGTCTAATCGAACTGGAAATTTCACCCTGTGTGTTTGAGGCTGTTCTCAGAGAAGTGATAATTATGAGGTGGCCTTTTAAGCACAACGTATTTGTTACATGACATAGGTACATATGAATGAAGGACACTTGAAAATTAAATTCTGACCAGATGACTGTCATGATTTTGTTATGTTGTAATAATGGCCAACACGATGTAGTAGCAACAGCTGGTCAAAGCGGCATTGGAATACATTCACTAGTGATAGTCCCTTCTTATGTAACTCAGTTGATAAGGACTTAAGTTAACATACTGATGCAGGAATTACTAGTCATAACTCCATCAAGTAGTATGGAATATGCAAGTAAGGTTTTGCACTTATTCTAAAGAAGTGGTAAATGTTATTGTTGCCTGTCTGTCCATCAGAAAACAAGCTAGTATGTGTGGAATTCTACACAGTGGTTCTGTAGCAGAGACTCGTTGTCTGTGGGGAGTCAGCACAGTGCATTCACAGAAGTGTGAACTTAGCAGTAAATCACATCCTGTCCTCATGGGGATGATTTCTTGAAGAAAAATGGAATAGATTATGATTTAGGTGATTTCATATTTTAGATATATTTAATTTCATAAAACCCCAAATAATATATGAACTACATGGAATTTTTACTAGGCAGTGTGTGTGTGTGTGTGTGTGTGTGTGTGTGTGTGTGTGTTCCCTCTTGATGAAGAACTCTTTTAAAATTTAGTACAGGGAGACATTAGATAAGATTGTGGAGTAGAAAATCACATAAATCTGTCTCTTTACCTAGAAAAACATTTTACTGGCAGATTGTGTCTGATATAAATATTTTGGAACTCTGGGCTCTATTTAAAGGATTGAAGCTTTCAGGAAAAGGCTTGGCTGGCATTTAGAGAGTAGGGCATTCAAAGACACCTGCTTAAGTGAGGGAATTTAGAAAGTCAGCACACGTGTTGAAGGAAATATACAGGTATAGAAAGGATTTGAGAAGACCCTCAGACCACATCCCAGGCTGAACCCTGACACAGGACACTACAAACACCAAAACAGCCAGCACCTAAAGATAAGGACTTCCATATATGAGAAACCCAGAGCTACATCACATTTGGTGGTGAAAAGGTGACAGTTTTTCCTCTAGTATTGGGAATAAGACACTGATGCGCACTCTTCTCACTTTTATTCAACATATAGCACTAGAAGTTCTGGTCAGAATAATTAGGCAAGAAAATAAAAGTAAAAAGTTGAAATCAGAAAGGAGAAGTAAAACAGTTTTTATTTGCACATGACATTATATTATATATAGAAAACCCTACTGATGACACCTCAAAACTATAACGAATAATAGATTCAGTAAAGTTGCAGGATATAAAAACTGAATAAATAAAAATCAGTTGCAATTCTGTAGACTAACAAGGAACTATTAGAGAAACTATAAAAACACTCAATATTTCAGTAGTTTTATGTCTGCTTTTCTTCCTTCTTCTAAGAAGAAGCAAATCAGCAAACCCTATGGAAGAGAATGATTTTCAGAGTTGACATATCGTAAGTTTCAAATGTACAGATTTCAACAAAAGAATCATTGGGTGCACAGAAAAGTCTGGCTCATTTAGAGGAACTAAGCAAACTGAAAGTTTTTTTTCCCCCAAGAAGACCAAATTACAGATATACTAGAAAAAAGACTTTAAACAACCCTCTTAAATGTGCTCAGAGACCTAAAGGAAGATTTAAGCAAAATCAATAACATATGGGCAAAATGGAAATATTAATTAAGACAGGAAAAATGAAAAAGGAACAAAAAAATTCTGAAGCTGAAAAGTACAACTGAAACAAAAAAATTCACTAGAGGGGTTGTAAAGCAGATTTGAGAAGGCAGAAGAAAAAATGACTATTCGTAGAGATAAGACAATTAAAGTGATCAAGTATGAGAAACAGAGAGAAGAAAGGTTAAAGAACATTGACTGCAGTCAAGCAGACCAGCATATGCACTGTGAGATTCTTAGATGGAAAAGAAAGGGAGAAAGGGGCAGAGAGATATTTGAAGAAATAATGGCTACAAAATTACCAAATTTGAAGTCAGATATGAATCTGTACATCCAAGCAGCTCAACAAATTCCAAGTAGAAAAAATGCCAAGAGACCCACAGAAAGACATATTATATTCAAACTGCTGAAAGATAAACACAAAAATGTTTAAAAGTAATCAGAAAGAACGTATTCATTCCATACAAGGCAGCCCCCCCCAAAATCATTAATATATTGTTCAACCAGAAATCTTAGAAGTAGGAAGGTACTGGGTTGAATTATTCAAGATGCTGAAAGAATAAAACTGTCACTTTAAATTCAGCAAAACCTTTCTTCAAAAATGAATTAGAGGAGATCAACTTCCAGATGGTGACTCATTAGGACATACTTATGGGTCGCTCCCCACAGACACTGAAAAAAAAAATCACCTATTTTCCTGAGATAAACATCAAGAAAATGGCACTTCAGCTGGAAATGAATCCACTGACGATTAACAGTAGGTGAGGATACCCCACGCGGTTCTCAGCTAAGCCGCTGATTTGGGTTTGGGATGGATCTTGGGAGTCTCCCGACATGCAGCGGGGCAGAGGCTAGGGATTTCAGGACCAGTTGCAGAGGCAGCGAGAGGCGGGCCCAGTGGGCTGAGACTCAGAGCCACTGAGGGCCGACTTGGTAGGGGGTGAAAGGAGAGCCAGTGCACCGGGAGCCGAGCGGGAGTGCACGCTGTGAAATTGCTCTGGGCACAGCCATAGCTGGAAATCAGCCAAATCAAACACCTCCCACAGTCATTTCACACTAGAGCTGGGGTCCCCTGAGCAGAAATCCCGGTCACCACACATCTGCCCACTGGAAATCCCACCCATCGAATGCCCCACCGCCACATTACAGTGAGAAGGCAGTCCCAAACCTCAATGTTACCCGCTAGCGCCACCTTCTGGGTAGAGGAGAAACTGCAGCCTGATTGCCAATCCTGGGCAAGTCAAACCTAAGCAAGACCAGGGAAACCGAACCCTCAGAAAAATAAACAGCAAAGGCTCAGAGAAATATACATGAAATGATGGCTCCAATCAAAAGCCCAGGGGGAAATCTGAATACAGCAGACGTATGTAAATTGCCTGAAGAGGAATTTAGGGTAACTGTTATTAATATACTCATGGGAGTCCAGAAATCAGTAGAGGCAGTAAATGAGAGTGTCAGGAAACAAAGAGAAAAATTTAAACAAGACATCAAACAGGTAAGAGATACTATGGCAGAATTAAAGAACTCAGTAGAGGGACTCAACAATAGGATGGATGAAGCTTCCAATAGAATCAGTGATCTGGAAGATAGGACAGAGGAACTCAATCAAGCAAACCAGCAAAGAAATTAAAAAAAAAAAAAGAATCAAGGACAGCATTCGAGACCTTTGGGATAACATCAAAAGAACAACATTCACATCATGGGATCCCAGAGGAAGAGAGAGAAAAGGGAACCAAAACCATATTTGAAAAACTAATAGATAAAAACTTCCCCAACATGAAGAAGCAAGCAAGCCTCTAGATCCAGGAATCTCAAAGAGTTCCCAATAAAAGAAACCCAAACAGAAATACACCTTGACAGAGCATCATAAAAATATTAAAAATGCAAGATAAAGAAAGACTGTTAAAAGCAGTCAGAGAGAAACGTATCACATACATAGAAGCCCCCATAAGATTGTTAGCGGACTTCTCAAGTGAAACTCTACAGGCTGGAAGGGAATGGAAGACTATATTCAAAGTGCTGAAAGGAAAGTATTTTCAACCTAGTATACCATATCTGACAAGATAAATATTCAGAACTGAAGGAATGATATAAACCTCTTCTGACAAGCAGAAGTCAAAGGAGTTTATCACCAAAAAGCCAGCTTTGCAAAAAAAAATGTTAAAAGATGTTCTATAAAGTGTTAAAAAATCACACAGAAAAACAGTATGATCGCAAATATTAAAAGTGGGGAGGGAGACAATAAAAATGTGGGTAGTTTGAATGAGTGGAAGACTACTATGCTTTCAAACAAAATTAGGTAGTAAACACAGAACTGTGAATTCTAACTTCAAGGTAACCTCAAAATACATTCCCAGAGAGAAAGTGATGAAAAAACAAAAGGTGAAATCAGTCAAAACATAACTGCACCCATCCGATGTAAAAAGAGAAAGACCAAACAGCCATCACCTGGAGCAACATACAAAAGACAAATTGTAAAATGACACTAAGCAGGTATATATCAATATTCACCCTAAATGTTAATAGAACAAACCACCAAGTGATGCAGAATGGTTGAATGGTTTAAAAAGCATAACCCAACCTTCTGCTGCATTCAGGAAACCCACCTTCTTCCAAAAAGATAAACAAAAATTCAAAGTCAATGGCTTGAAGACAATCCTACAGTCGAATGGCAACCACGAAAGAGCTGGAACAGCTATACTCATAACAGATAAAACAGAATTCCATCTAAAAAGCATAATAAAACACAGAAATAGACACTATATGATAAAAAGATCAATTCAGCAGGAAAAAGATAATACGTATTAACATATATGCACCAAATGAAGGAGCATCAAAATATATCAAGTAAGTATTGTTAGACCTGAAGAGAGACATTGACAGCAACCAATAATAGTGGGCACTTCAACACCCTGCTTACATGAACAGATCAACCAGACAAAATTAATAGGGAAACAGCCACTTTAAATGACCATCTGGAACAGATAGGTCTAATAGACATATAATGATCACTTCACCCAACGACTACAGATACCACTTTCTTCTCAAGTGCTCATGGAACCTTCTCAAGGATAGATCATATGCTGGAACACAAATCATCTCTCAACAAATTTACAAAGATTGAAGTCATACTAGACATCTTCTCCGATCACAGTAGCCTACAACTGGAAATCAACCACAAAAAGAAGGCTGAAAGACCCCAAATCATTTGGAAACTCAGCAATATGCTCCTGAAGGACTCTTGGGTGAAAGAGAAAATCGAGGAGGAACTTAAAAAACTGCTTAAAGGCAAATGAGAATGAGGACCCGGGTTACCAGAATCTATGAGATTCAGCAAAAGTTGTACTAAGGGGAAAGTTCGTCGCAATCCAGGCCTATCTCACGAAATAAGAAAAATCACAAAAAAAACAGCTGAACTCTACATTTAAAACAGCTAGAGAAGGAAGAACAAGTAAAACCAAAAATCAACAGAAGAAAGGAAATAATTAAAATTCAAGCAGAAATAAATGAAATAGAAAACAAAAAGACAATCCAGATGATCAATGAAACCAAAAGTTTGTTCTTTGAAAAAAATTCTAAAAATTGACAAGCCATTGGCTAGACTCACAATGGAAAAAAAAGGGAGAAAACTCTCATAACTGGAATCATAAATGCACGGGGAGAAGTTACAACAGACACCACAGAAATTCAAAACATCATAAGGCACTACTATGAACAGCTCTATGCCACCAAAATGGACAACCTTGAGGACATGGATAGATATTTAGAAAACTATAGTCTACCAAGACTGAGCCCGGAAGAATTTGAAAACCTGAACAAAACAATCACAAGCAAAGAAATTGAAGAAGTAATCAAGGGCCTCCCCAAAATCAAAAGCCCAGGACCAGAAGTCTTCTCTAATGAGTTCTACCAAACCTTCAGAAGAATTAACACTGATTCTTCTCAAGTTCTTTCACGATATTGAAGAACAGGAAACTATCCCAAATACTTTTTAGGAGGCTAACATCACACTGATACCAAAAGCTGGCAGAGATGTCACCAAGAAAGAAAATTACAGACCAATATCTCTAATGAACATAGATGCAAAAATTCTTAACAAAATATTAGCAAACTGAATTCAACAATGCATCAAAAAGATCTTCCATCATGACAAAGTGGGATTCATCTGAGAGATGCAAGGATGGTTTAACATATGTAAATCTATTAATGCCATACACCATATCAAAAAAATCAAAGAGAAAAACCACATGATCATATGAATAGATGCAGAGAAAGTGTTTGAGAAGATCCAAAACCCACTTATAAAAAAAAAACCTCTCCATAAAATGGGAATAGAAGGTTCATGCCTCAACATAATACAGGCCATATATGAAAAACTCACAGCCAACATCATAGTCAATGGCAAAAAATGGAAAACATTTCTTCTTAGGTTAGGAACAAGGCAAGGTTGTCCACTCTCACCACTGCTGTTTAATAATGTAATATTAAAGGTCTTAGCCAGAGCAATTAGGCAAGAAAAGAAAATAAAAGGAATCCAAATTGGAAAGGAGTAAGTAAAACATTCATTATTTTCAGATGACATGATTACACACATTGAAAATCCCCAAAACTATCAATCTAGAACTCATCAATGAATACAGCAAAGTGGCAGGCTACAAAATCAATGCATAAAAATTTGTTGCATTTTTATACACAAGCAATATGCCAGAAGAAAATGAAATCACAAAAATCACACCGTTTAAGTCTAAGTTAAACGAATGAAATACCTTGGTATATTCCTAATAAAGGCTTGTGGCTGGGAAGAATCAATATCATTAAAATGGCCATTTTACCCAAGACAATATATAGGTCTAATGCAATCCCATGAAAATCCCATGGGTTTATTTCCAAGAAACAGAACAAAAAAAAAAGTCTAAAATATGTATGGAACAACAAAAGACCCTGAAAAGCCAAAGCAATCATGATAAAAATGAACAAATGTGGAGGAATTACACTTCTAGACTTTGGACTATATTACAAAGCAATAGTGATCAAAACAGTATGGTACTGGAATAATAACAGAGGCACAGATCATTGGAATAGAACTGAATCACCCGAAATTGACCACTCATATACAGTCAGTTAATCTATGACAAAGGAGCCAAAAGTATTTGATGGAAAAAGAAAAGTCTCTTCAACAAACGATGTTGGGAAAACTGGGCAGCCACATGCAAAAGAATGAAACTAGACCACTCTTTAACACCATTCACAAAAGTTAATTCAAAATGGATTAGAGATGGACATAAGATCATAACCATAAAACTTTTAGAAGACAACATAGGAAAGATTTTCCATGACATTAGTCATAGAGAAGGCTTTGAGGACTCAACTCCAGCATCAAGAGCAACGAAAAATAAACAACTGTAACTACATCAGACTAAGGAGCTTCCTTACAACAAAAGAAACATCACCAAAACCAAAAGGAAGCTTACTAACTAGGAGAAGATATTTGCATTCGTTATTTCTGACAAAAGCTTAATATCTAAAATATACAAAGAGCTCATAAAACTCAACAACAGAAGAATAGGCAATCCAACCAAAGAATGGGAGGAGGAATTGGAGAGACCCTTTTCTGAAGAGGATATACAGATGGCCAAGAGGCACATGAAATTATGTTCCTACTCACTGGCTATCAGGGAAATGCAAATTAAAGCAACAATGTGATATCACCTTACACCTGAAAGTCTGGCTATTATCCAAAAGTCTGGAAACAACAAATGCTGGCGAGGATGTGGAGAAAAGGGAACACTTTTGCACTGTTGGTAGAAATGCAAATTGGTACAACCCCCCCACTATGGAAAATATTTGGAGAGTCCTCAAAAAACTGAACATGGAAATTCCATATGATCCCATCGTTCCATTTTCTGGGCATCTACCCAAAAGATACAAAAGCACCATCCACAGAGATGTATGTATCCCCATGTTTATTGCAGACTTATTCACAATAGCTAAGAACTGGAAACTACCTAAGTGCCCAACATCAGATGAATGGATAAAGAAGATGTGGTACATATATAGAATGGAATACTACACAGCCCTTAGAAGAGGTGAAACCCTGTCATTTGAATCAACATGGATGGAACTACAGGGCATTATACTAAGTGAAACAAGTCAAAAGAAGAAGAATAGAGACAAGGCAACCTTACTCACAAGTGGAATGTGAATAGACAAAACAAGGGAACAGATAAAACATAACCAAACCTGAAATATTTGCAATAGATCTGAGGTCACCAAAAGGGAATGGGGGTCAGGTGGTGGAGGTAAATAGTGGTGAAGCTCAAATGGACAATGGGGAAGGACACTTGGTGATTTGGTGGAGGGCATGGTGTGATGAAAATATATCTAAGAAATGGGAACCTATACATAGGAAATTATTTTAATGTGTAGAATAATTACTACAATAAAAAATAAATTAAAAAAATGAATTAGAGAAGTGATAACATTCCCAAACTAAAGCACAGGAAATTCATTTTCCCTCTAAGAACTGCTAAAGAAAATCTTTCAAGTTGACATGGAAGGATGCAAGACAAACTCACAGATGTATGAAGAAATAAAAATCTCAGCAAAGATAAACATAGGAGCAATGATAAAAACTAGTACTTTGCTAATTTTGGTTTGTAATTCCACTTTTAATTTGCTAAAAGATTTAAAAACATACATAGAAAGGCAATTACTATTCATTGTTTGGAGGTAAAGAGTATATAAATATATATAATTTGAGATCAATAAGTGAAAGGGGTGGAGACAACTGTATATGAGCAGATATTTTGTATGCTATTGAACTTTAAGATGCTATAAATTCAAATTAGAGCATTACAATGTTGGTGCATAAATATAGTCCACATGGAAACCACAGAGTAAATAAGTGCAGTGCATGTACAATAAAGGAAAAGAGGAGGGGAATAAAAATGTTTCATTCCAAGAAAATATAATGTAGTACAGTAATGTAGGAAATGAGGGACAAAAAAAAATCTATCAACTTTTTGGAGAACAAATAACAAAACCTCAGAAGCAAATCCCTCCTTATCAGGAAATAATGTAAATGTAAGTGGATTAAACTCTCAGAGGAAAAATCAGGTTGGCAGAATAGATTGAAAAAAAGGATCCACCTCGATGCTGTCTACAAGAGATTTTGCTTTAGATTCAAAGACACAAAATGGTTCAGAGTGAAAGGAAGGAAAAGATGTGTAAATAGTGGATAAGAGAGCTGGGGAGGGTATACTAAATTCATATAAAATAGTCTTAAATCAAGGAAGTGTATGATACAGAAAGGACATTATACGTTTATAAAAGTTTTAGTAGAGCAAGATGATATAACAATTTAAAATTTTTACATATTCAATAATAGACCCTCAAAGCATAAGAAGCAGAAACTAATGGAACTGAGGGGAGATATAGATAGTTCTACAGTAAAGTTGGAGCTTTCAATCCCCTACTCTCAATATGGATTGAATATTCAGACAGAGCATTGGTAGGGAAATAGACGATTTGAACTACACAATAAACCACTGGATCTAACAGATACATACAGAACATTCTACCCAATAACAGCAGAGTTCACATCCTCCCAAGTGTCCATGGGCCATTCTCCAGGGTAGAGCATATGTTAGTTCACAACACTAATCTCAAGAGATTTAAAAAGACTGATAGCATACAAAGTATCTTCTCTAAAAACCATCTGAAGTTAGAATCACTACAGAAGGAAAATAGAAAAAATTCACAAGTAAATGGCAATTAATCAGACTACTCTTAAACAATGAGTGGGTCAAAGAAGAAATCACAAGGAAAATTAGAAAATACTTAGAGATGAATTAAAATGAAAATCAGCATACCAGAATTTGTACGATACCATGAAAGTGCAGAAAGAGGAATATTTATAACTGTAAATGCTTACATTTAAAAAAGAAGAAAGATTTCAAGTCAACAATCTAAATTTATACTTTAAGGAACTAGAAAAAGAAGAACAAAGTAACCCCAAAGCTAGCAGAAGGAAATAATAAAGATTAGAACAGAGATTAAAAAATAGAGAATAGAAAAACAATAGAGAAAATCAATGAAACCATAGGTTGATTCTTCAAAAAGATAACAAACGACAAACATTTAGCTGAAAAGACTAAGACAAAAGAAGACTGAGGTGACGAAAATTAGAAATGAAAGTCAGAACAGCACTACAATTCCACAGAAATATAAAGGATTGTAAAAGGGCACTGTGAGTAACTGTAACCCAATAAATTGGATAACTAGGTAAAGTGGACAAAATCCTAGGACTAAATCATGAAGCTCTGGGACATCTGAGTAAATCTAGAATGAATCTATAATAAAAACACAAACCAAAAACCTCCCTACAATTGATTGACTGAAACCAGATGACCTCATTGGTGTTTTCTACCAAATATTAAAGAAGAAAAAACACTCATCCTTCTCAGACTCCAAACAGGGAACACTGGGATACTTCCTCACCCATTCTATGAGACCAGCATTGCCCTGATACCAAAACAAGACAAGAAGACTATGATAAGAAGCCTCCAGATGAATATCTCTTGTGAATACTGGTGTGAAAATCTTCAATAAAATATCAGCAAGTCAAAATCAGTAGCATATTAAAAGGATTGTATATATCCTGATTGAAAGGGGTTCACTTCTGCAATGCAAAGATATTTCAACTGATAGAAATCAGCCATGTAATACACATTAGCAGAATGAAGGAGAAAAATTATGCAACCATTTGATGAAATTAAACATCCTTTTATGGATTAAAAAATACTAAAAAACAACAACGAACAAAACAGAACACTAGAAATAGAAGGAAACTAGCTCAACATAATAAAGGCCCTATCTGGGAAAACCCTTGGCTAACATACTCTGGAAACACTGAAACTTCTCTGCTAAAATCAGAAAAGGAGAATGTTTGTTATCACCATTTCTATTCAATAAAGTATTGGGAGTTCTAGCCTGTCTTAGTCTTCCTGGGCTGCTATCACAGAGTAACATAAACTGGGGACTTAAACAACAGACGTGTAATTCTCACAGTGGAGGTCTGAGATCAAGGGACCAGATAACTCAGCTCCTGGTGACAGCTCTCTGGTTTGCAGATGGCAGTCTCCTTGCTCTATCCTCACAATGCACTGGAAGAAAACAGTTCTAATCCATCTATGAGGACTCCATCCCCATGACTCAGTTCTCTCTCCAAAAAAGGCCCTGCATGGATACCATCACATTCAGGATTTAGGGCTCAAACATATAAACTGGGGTGGGTAGAGACATTTAGTCCTCAACATAGCTGGAGCCAAAAGTGAGAAAAAGAAATAAAAGGTAGCCAATTGGAAAGGAAGAAGTGTATTTATCTCTATTCACACATGCTCTTTTATATAGAGAGCCCTACAGGATACACACACACACACACACACACACACACACACACACACACACACACGCACATGCACACACACACGCACATGCACACACACACGCACACAAAAGCTAATATACAATTTCAGCAAAGTAGAATACAAAATCAACATATAAATAATTGCTCTTCTTATTTTTATTTTTATTTCCATTTCATTGAGAAATAAATTGGCATGCTTCATTGTATAAGTTTAAGGCATCCAGCAGGGTGGTTTGACTGAGAAATAAATTGACGTTTCCTTGTATAAGTTTAAGGCATCCAGTATGATGGTTTGACTGACATATGTTAGGTTCAGCTAGAATCCATCACAGATGCCACACACACACACACAAAAAAAAAAGAAATAAGAGAAGGAAACAGATAAGAGAAGGAAACCTCTTAAGACTTACTCTGTTAATACTTCCTTCATGTCATAGAGCAGTGTTTGCTAGTAATGCTGCTGGACACAACATCTTCGTACTTACAACTGCAGGTTTGTACCCTTTGACCACCATTCTCCAATTCCCGCTCCCCATCACGTTTTCCTCCAGTAACAAGACCCATGCCAGACGTGTACTTCTCCTGTTTTCTTCTAGGGTTAGTGGTTTCAGACCTTACACTTAAGTCTTTAATCCATTTTTAGTTATTTTTTTTTTATGAGCGGATAAAAACAGGAGTCTAGCTTCACTTCTTTACATGTGAATGTCCAATTTCCCAGCACCATTTATTGAAGTCTTTTCTCCACTTGGGTGTTCTTCGCTCCCTTGTCAAATATTAATTGACTATATATGCTTGGCTTTATTCCTGGACTCTGGATTCTGCTCCATTGGTCTCTGTGTCTTTTTGTAAGTGCCATTTCATACTGCTTTTATGACTACAGTCCTATCCTATAGCTTGAAATTCGTAAATGTGGTACCTCCAGTTACATTCTTCCCCCCGCCAAGATTTTTCCTGTCTCTTAGGGGTCCTGTGTGAATCCATATACATTTTCAGAATTTTTTATTTCTACTTCTATAAAAAGTACTTTTGAAATCTTCATACAGATTACATTGAATCTAGAGATGATTTTGATAGTATAGACATTTTAACACTAGTAATTAAACAAATAAACATGAACACAGGATACCTTTTCATTTATCTGTCTTCTGTTTCTTTCATCACAATCTTATAGTTTCGTTGCAGAGATCTTTCACCTTCTTGGCTAAACTTATTCCTAAGTATTTGGCTGGTTTTGGTTGTTTTGTAAATGGGATCCATTTTTTTCCCCAGGAAATGTGTTGTTAGCACATAGAAACGCTGCTTGTTCTCACATATTAGTTTTGTATACTGCAAGTTTATGGAACCCTTTAATTCAATCTAAAAGATTTTTGGTTGAGTTTTTAGGACTTTTGTGTATAAAATCAAGTCATCTGCAAATAGAGACAGTATAATTCTTCATTTCCAAGTCTGATGCTTTCTCTTTCTTTTTCCTACTTGATTGTTCTGGCTAGGACTTCCAGTGTGTGGACTAGAAGTGGAGAGTGGGCACTATTTTCTTGTTCCTGATCTTACACGACAAGCTTTCTACCTTTCTCCAGTGAGTATGATGTAGCTGTGGACTTGCCATAAATGACATTTATTGTATTGAGATATGTTCCCTGTTCACTTGTTTCTGATCTGATAACAATGTATTTTTTTCTACATGGACCCTGAACAGACCTGGCCAATAAGATGTTCTCTCTCTGTCTCTCTCTGTCTCTCTCTCTGTCTCTGTCTCTCTGTCTCTCTCTCTCTCTCTGTCTCTCTCTCTCTCTGTCTCTCTCTCTCTGTCTCTCTCTCTCTGTCTCTCTCTCTCTCTCTCTCT
>RJWH01008063.1:0-33982 GCA_004363575.1 Solenodon paradoxus | reverse complement strand
CACCACCATCACCACCATCATCACCACCATCACTACCATCACCACCATCATCACCATCACCACCATCATCCTCATCACCATCATCATCATCATACATTTATCAGTACTTTTTTGTATTATCTGAACTTGTATGTATATCTAATTTCTGTGTGGTAAGATACATTTTTCTGATGTTATTAGGGTATGACTAACTTGCATCTCAGTTAGGCAATAAATATATATTTCATGTACCATAAGTTCAGTGTCACTGTGAATGCCAAGACATCTAGACCAGTTTCCTTCTTCCTCCTTCCCCATTTCTTTATTCTCTCTCTGTCACTCTGTCTCTCTCCCTTTCTCTCACTCTCTACTCTATATATACAATCTCTATTCTATGTATATAGTATATCCATGCTTCATATATACACGCACATGCATATGTATGCATCTGCGTACAACGTGCAGTATTTGAAGTGTGCTGGGTTGAGCTTGAGTTGGACACATTAAGGATTCTCAGTGGTTATAGTCACTTAACCTTATTTTCATCTCCAGTAAGATTTCGTGGGTGCCTACTATGCACTAGGGATCTGCAGGGATTAGGAGCAGCCCAGTCCCTGATTTGTCTAAGGAACAACATGGGCTCAGAGTGACTGAATGAGATGCGAGCTTTGGAAAGGGAAGACGCTGTGACCACGGGCGTGTATGGTAGACGGAACTGAACCTGGTGTCTGGAAGAGGCGGCCACCTGACCACAGGGGCCTCCCGAGGGGCCACGGCAGAGAACACCTGATGGTTCTGCAGCGGAGGCCTGTGTCTGCTTGGAGGGGATGCAGGCCCTTGTTCGGGCAGGTGGCCTGCGTCCCCGAATCCGGGCTCCTCATTTGCAGGGTGATGGGTCATAGCATTAACCGGTGAAGGGAGAGCAGGTGCTGACAGGAGACCCCCCCAACGTCTCGGGGAGCCCTGAGGACACAGCTTCCGCTCTTGTTTCTGTTTCTCAAGTGCTTTCTCCTCCTTACCTCGTCACCGTCTGCAGATGGACCTTGCACCATGCTGCCCCTTTACTGATGAGGACACTGGGGTTGAGGGGACCTCAGATTCCCTGCCCAGAGTCACAGAGCCAGAGCCCGTCGGTGTCGTGGTCCCTTCCCGCCCTCGCTGCAGTTTGTGGGCTTGTGTGACTTCATCCCCTGGGGTCTCCTCACTAACCTATCCGGGTAACAGCTCTCCATGACCTCACTGAAAACGCTCCCCCCACTCCGCCGTGCAGGGATTCTTGCTTAAGAATAAGAGCGACTGGACAGTTTTTCTCTGTCAACAGAGCAGCCCGATGATTAAAATCAGTGAAGAATGCAATGTAAAATGTTTTCATTTCCGCTTTCTTTCTGTCTCCCTTAGAATAATAGTCAGCAGGAAACACATTTCTGAAAGACTTCTCTTCCCCGACATCCACAGAATATAATAAGAACCAGGCTAACTGTCTCAGGCTGTTGGGAGTTATTCTACACACAAATGGAACGAAGGCGCACTCCAAGTTTTATGAATTTTTCTCTCTCGCCGTCTCGGGTTGGAAGGACATCTTTGAAATTGATGTAGCGATCACCTGGGGGCCAACATTAAGATTTCAGGAGCGGTGTGCTGGGTTATGATCTTTCTGTTAGTGTCAAAGGCGTCTGTTGTATTTGCATTGGGAGGGGTGCCAGGTAAAGCAAAGCGGGCTCCCAGACAAGACAAAAAAATAAAATAAAACAAAACCTATTGAATCCTGGGCTCTTCCAGAGGGCATTTGTTAAAGGTAAATTTATCAATAGCTGTTCAGTCATTTGTATTGAATAATTCGTGTAGCCTTGAAGCACTTCTGGGCTTTAATAATGGGTCAGAGAGAGCAGGAGGCTGACGGATGTGATATTATGACATTTAGGCACTTAATTGTAATTGGCTTAAAATAGCAGCAGGTGATGTAACTGGGCGGGTCTGAGGATAATTCATGTTTGCAGACGACTAAAACACTCTTGTTTTTGAATCTAAGTTTAATATTTCTTGACATAGTTTCTTGTTGCGGTGTTACCAGTCTTCATCAGAGACGGAAGAGCACTGATAAACAGGAGACCAGAGACCACATTCCAGGTCTGACTGTGAGAGATTTGCATATAATAAGAGCTGGAGGTGGCACCGTTCCAACAGCAGGCACAGGCATCTCTGCTCACTCAGTCAGCTGGTACGCACTGACATTTTTGAGAGCCTCCTGTGTGCTGTGAGATTCTGGGGTGTGAGACACGGCCTCCATGAACCCATGATTTCAGTGTCGGAACCCAGAACAGCATACACAGACACATAATAACAGTGACAGCTAAGGCAGATGTGTGTCGTGAAGAAGGCGGAATCCGGACAGAGTGGAGGCTGGTGGGCAGTACAGTGGTGTGGGCTTCACATGGGCTGGTCAGCCTTCCTCGGAACTGGAGAGGACATGGCAGCAGGGATCTAGTGATAAGAAGGTGCCAGCAGTTCTTAGAAGACAGGGCATCTTGGAGAGAGGAGGTGTGCCGAGGCCCTGGCGTGGAAGAGAGCTAAGAGACCAAGCACAGAGAATGGGTCTGGGGAAGGGCAGACAATGGCTTGACAGAATGGCAGAGATTGGGTCTTTTAGGGAAGTTTAGGGCTAGGAGGTTGTGTTTTATGCAAACTCGAGTGGGAAATGGTGAAGACTTGGGAGCAGGTGGTCCAGGCACTGATGGATATATCACTAGAAGATGGCTTGGGTTGACGGTTGGATGGAAGCATGGGGACTGGGTGACTAAGGCGGGTATCTCATTGGTGTAGGAGGAAGGTACCAGAAACCCAGAGAAACGGATAGACTGAGGGTGTATCTGGAAGTCCAAGAAAAGCAAGGTAGGAAGCGACCCACTGGGATGTGGTCAGACCCAGATGACTGAGCATCCTGGTTGTCAATGTCTGGTTCCATCGACAGCAACTGTTTGCCTTATTTTTTATTTCATTTTTTAAAGGAAAAATGTAAGCAGGAATGAAGGTGATTGGCAGGCAGGATTCAGGGTGAAGAAGGAACACCCTGATTTACTTTCACTTAGTTGTTCATCCTGGTTGCCCCCACCCTGCTTCCGGACCGTGGATGTATGTGGCCTGTGCTCAGCCAGAGGTGGTGGAGTTAACCATTCCTCCACCAGGACGCATCTGTTTGCCTCATTTTTACATGAAATGCTGATGGAGTCACTTGCTGGATAAAATGCTGAGAAGGTAGACGACAGAGTACTCTCTCTGGCCCCTGATTTGGGAGTTTTGAACTTGTATTTGTCACGTGCTGGGAAGAACGTCAGAGAAGGCATAGAGCTGCGGATGTATTTAGTCCATCGTCGGCTTGCTACTGAAACGTCTGATAAAGCAGAAGCAGCAACTGGCGTGTTGCACCGTTCTCAGGCTTTCCCCCCACGGTCTTAGGAAGACCGGGTGATGACTGGGCCCCCCGGTTGTTACTTTCATCACAAAGCTGTCCGATCAGGTGCCATCTTGGATGTCCGTAACCGAATTTTAGACAGAGCTGCCCCACTGGTTACTACGACATTTCCAGGGGTCCCAGCAGGAGCCCAGGATTTAGCAGACAGTATTTTTAATTGAGATTTTATGTCCTTGCCCTCCAGTCCACACTTTAATAGGATCCCAGTTGGAAGAGGTGGCTTTCGGCATCAGAAGGGTGTCCCTGTCTCTCCCCGCGCTGGGTGGCCGTCGGGCACCCGCCCAGCTGTGGCTTTTCTTCCACTGTGTTCCAAGCACTGCCCAAGCGATCTGCGTCCTTCCTGTCGGCCCAGCTGACTCCATCCCCTCAGAAAACCTCGAGATGGAAAAGCATTAAAAATATTGATTTGTCATCGGCAACGCTGAAGTGATAGATTGAAATAAAACTTGGGTGGGCTCCTGAGCATCCCAGCTCCGACGGTTCTGGCGGGAGCCGAAGGGTCTCAGTCTACTTCATCGGTGCGTCTGCTGAGCCGGGTTGAGTGGACGGCAGAGACTGGCCACAGAGGCGTGGGGCCGGCCTGTCCGAAATGTGCAGGATCTGGGCCTGGGAGGACAGGATCCAGCGAAACGCACTGTCACCGGGCACCAGTGTCCCTTTGCCTGTGTGCTGAGATTTGAAAGTGAATTGAGTCCATTCTGGAAGAGGCGAGGCCGGCGACAGTGTCACTGAGCTGTGTAAAGCTCTCTAGTCTGTTCAGGGCAACTTCCACTCCTGGGCCCCGGGCCACAAGTGACAACGGTCACTCACACACACATGCACACGCACACACACGCTGTCCTTAACTGTTTCATGCAAAGCAGACACTTATCTTTTCCATTATTGATTTTGTGCCGGGGCGCAGGGCATCAGAACACGGGACGGTCGCAGGTCGGCACCTCCGTGAAGCCACATCTGTGCAGGATGCAGTCAGTCCAGCACGGTTTCTGTTGTTCCTTCGTGCACAGTGAGCCCCCTCCACCCTCCCCCACCTCCTCCCGCCTCCACTGATCCCCGGTTTCCTGAAAAGGTCTATGATTATTTGATTTGATTCATTTTTAAGCCTCGTTTTTGGCAACTTGAACCCATTTGCTTCCTTGCTGTCTCCAACCACAGATCTCACCATCCAGGGAGAGCCTGCGATGTCTTTCTCGGCTTTTATCCTGATTTGACCCTGTCCCACCCTCATCTCCTGACTGCTGCTGACGTCACACTTTATTTCTACTCCGCTTCTCCTGTGTTTTGGGGGTGGGGCTCTGCTCTCCTGCCAGTCACCCCTTCCAGGCCTTGGTAGAACCACATGATTCTGTTGCTCTGTCCGTCAGAGAGTCTTTGTCTTCCGTGGGCCACGTGCTCAGGAACCGTGCACACGTCAGCGTGATCTGGTTGCTTTGCAGGGGGAAGAATGCACGTTGTGATTGAACATGCGCTCTCTCTGGGAATGTCTGCACAATTCAAAGTTAATCGTAGCCACTTCATCGTGGGCCGACAGCAGTGTCAGGAAGCAGGGCCCTGCAATGCGGATACTGAACTTCAGTGCACACCTTGCAGATGAACGTCTGTGGGAGGCAGTTACCGCATCTGAGGTCGGCTCCAGAGAACCCCGGCCATGTAATGGGCGGATGGAGAGCGAGGGGGCAGGAGGGGTGAGGGGCGCAAAGCAGGCCTGTCAGAAAGAAAGAGCAGGGCACCGCGTTGACTGCACACTTTTGCTTTGACATCACTGTGCTGCTCGTGTGAAACTCCTTGGAATAGAATATTGTAGCAAGAGAGGCAAAAGCTAGCAATCGCCCGGAGAACTCACAGACGGAGAGGAGGATGCGGGCTTGTCTGCAGACCGTGTTCACGCGGGGAGGCTTTAGGAGCCGTGTTGAGAGCAGGGCGACGATCTGCTAGAACCCTGTTTCTGCCCTTCTCCCCTTCCCCATCTCTCCGCCTGTGTGCTTCCTCTCTTGAGTAGGTCTTATCTGCCCTGATGGAGACGGTGCGTGGTCTGTGCCACGTCCAGTGCAGGGAGTCAGCTGGTGCCTGGGCTGTTGGCTGCTGGACTGAAAGAGAAATGGAGTGCTTGTCTCCCTCCTTTCTTGTCCATCCCACCCTGAGAGCACCTGCCTTTGTCCCTCTTCCCCTTCTTCCCTCCTCCTCCACCTCCTCCTCCCAGCACCCCCATCTCCATCTCCGGCCTCCTCCCTCTCCTCCCCTGCTCCTCCTCTCTTCCCCCTGCCCTCCTCCCACTTCCCTCCTCCTCCCCCTCCACTCCTGCAGCTCCTCCTCTGTCCTCCTCACCCTCCTCCTTGCTGTCACCAGACCCCAAACTCCATCCTCGCCTCCCCTGCTCTTCCTGCTTTTCCCCACCTCCTCCTCTCCTCCCCCTTTGCTCCCCCCTTCCCCACTCATTTATTGTGTCAAAGTTAGTGGAGCAGGTCTGGCTGGTGGATTTATGCGGCTCAGAGTGAGGGAGCGAGCCATTGCAGAGGCTGCTGTCTGCTGTACATTGATTGAGTTTCCTGGGCTTGAGGGAGTTTTGCCGAGCTGAGTTTTACGGTTGATATGCTCTTGGTCATTTGTCATAAAATCATTCCAACCAAGCTGTTTACAGGTTTGAATGCTTAATTACTGAAGGAGGAGAGAAGATCTCCTTTCAGAGCAGCCTTGCAGGGTCTGCCTTCCCCGTGCTGGTGCTCATTTTCCATCCAGTCCCCAGGATGTGGCTGAGGACTCCCCACCATGCGCTGCCTCAGAGACAGGAGTGCAGACTCCACTGCACTGGACCTAAATGCTCTCCGCAGGCCCTTTCCCTGGGTTTCCGTTTGAAATCAATTGATTGCGAATCTCAGCTCTCCTGCACTCCGGTGACAGGTCTCTGCTTGGGGTGGAGGCCAGAACCTTCCCCTGGTCAATTCAGATCAATTTCCAGAAAGGCTCTGCTGACCCCCATACCCCATGCCCTGCGCAGAACCCTGGATCCAAGCTGTGCACATGGACTGGAGAGAATCAGCTCCCCGAAAGCAGATGCTTCTGCGCTGGAGTCAAATTTGTTTGCGAGAGCAAAGCCATCTTGGAAATTTGATTTCCACACCTATCCTCAAGGATTCTGCAGTGGAAGTGTCTCCCTGTGGCTTCTGCATCATGTCAGCCTCTCTTTTGCACGAGGAAAATCCAGCTGCTTCTTGGGGAGCCCCCAAAGCTCTTTCCAAACGTTCATTTCTGCAGACAATTCCCTTACTCACTGGTCTCCTTTATCTTTTCCATTGGTGGCATTCTCAGTGGATACTTAGGGAGCTTCTTTTTCTATATGGGATGCCTTTGGAGCAGGGAGAGAGACTGGGGGTGGGGGCGGAGAGAGAGAGAAGAGAGAGACAGAGGGGGAGAGAGAGAGAGAGACAGAGGGAGACAGAGGGAGAGAGAGAGAAAGGCAGGAAATGGAATGTTTCAGTGCCAGCATAACCTGTCAGAACACCTTAAATATTTACCGCAGTTTTGATGTTTCATTTATCTCTAAGTCAGCAGGGCATGGTGGTGTTTGAATTTTTTATCATGGAGTACTGTGCCTCTTTTCACGGGAAGGACTTAGAACTTCGGGGGGGAAAAGCAAACTTTTAATCACTCAGCTATAAATATAATCCTGGAGACTCCTTTACAAGTAATCTTACTTTCCCATCATGAAAAACAGCGGCTCGGCACTCCTCCCGCCTGTCCCCCACTGGTGTCCTGTGATCCATACAGTCAGCTGCATTCTCGGCCCCACGAGGCCCTGGCGACACTGGCTTTTGAGAAAGGATTGGAGGACAGTGCCACGATGCTCTTTCCCGAGTAGATGTACCCCTGTGTGGAGACCTAGAGGGACAATTTACAGTCCAACTCAAGTGGGGGGCTGAGGTCAGGATGCCCCCACGCCCCCCCCTCAGCCTCGCTCAGGTGGCAGGGCACCAGGAGGTATCTCCTCTCCAGGTGCCCTGGGGACCGGTCCTCTCCAGGGCTGCAAACTCCCTTTACAAGTTTTATTTATGTTGACCTTCACACTGGAAACCTTCCAGAATTGACACTTTTTCAACAGTTACAGAAATGGATCGTATTAACAGGTGCATGCAGGGCTCCAGGTAATATTTACAATCACACCTGGGCACATTGGTTCTTTTTAACCCGCCGGGCACTGTGCTGTGTCTTTTAGGTGAGTGCTATGCAGAGCCCTCCCGCCTTTGAGAGTCGGCTTCATGCCCCTCCCTCCATCTGCCCAGGAGAAAATCCAGTGCTTAGAAAGTTTGCTTTAACGACCCAGGTCAGCAGAGGCTGCGCGGTGACTGGAAGCAGCAGTGATGGACCTCCGAGCAGCCTGCCATCCTGTGTTTGGAGACTCAGAATCACCGGCCGGACTGAGGTGTTGGGAATCAGCACTTGGCCAGCCCCCACTTGCTGGCTTCGTGTAGACTGTAGATAATTTAGTGTAAAATGTCCCAATCAAAATTTCCCCCAAAGCATATGTAAACCACCGCATAATAGATTTATCAAAGTAGCAGAATGCTATTATGTTGAACAGATTAACCAGACCGAAGCTATTTGTCATAGCAACGGGGGCTGCAGTTGACAAATTACACTTGAACCCATTTGTGGTGAAATGGGAGGCAGACTTTGGGCACTGATGGATTTGACAGGAGAGTCCAGCCTGGACGAGATGAGAGCAATTTAAGGATCCTTCACAGCAGAACGGACGCACGCCCCAGCCTTCCAGCCGCACAGCACAGCCTCGACGCTGCGGAGCCAGGCTCCTCAGGCCTGTGAGACTTCTAATCCAAGAAGAGAGGCGACACGAAATGCTCACATCAGTCACCCTGAGCTGGTGACTTGCACTTGTGAACTTGTGGTTGGGCGAGAGGCAGCGTAGTCTTAGAAATGAGAAAAGTAGTGCATTGCCAGAGAAGTGTTTCCCTTAATGAGATCAGAAGCCTTTTCTGGTTCAGAGGGGTGGAAGGGGAAGTCCGGATGTCGGAGGCGGGAAGGAAAGGAGTTCAGAAGGAGGAAGCACGTGTTTTTGTTTGCTTTTGATGAGAAGATGGGTCCTTCGAGTATGTTTCTCTAGATGGTGAGTTGATCACATGGTCAGAAGAACAGGCATTCTCTTTCTTGGTGGTTAAGTCTGTTCTGAAACAAGGAGATGACGAGATACTACTGGAAGAAGGTGGAAATGCTGTCCAATCAGTGGAGCCTCACATAGCATATTTCCGTCTCAACAGTGAGACGTGCAGACAGCTTCATGTCAAGGTATGTCAGCCTGTGTGGGCATGAGTGTGCACACAGGTGTGTGAGTGTGTGCATGTGTGCACATGGGTATATTGTCCATGTGCAGTGGTATGCACGAGTGTGCATGGGTGAGTGTGCACATGTGTGCACATGTGTGCACAGGGGTGTGTACACATGCAGTGGTGTGCATGAGTGTGCGTGTGTATGGGCATGGGTAAGTGCATGTGTGCACACGTGTGTGTGTATGTGTGCAGTGGTGTGCATGAGTGTGCATGGGTGAGTGTGCACATGTGTGTGTACATGTGCAGTGGTGTGCATGAGTGTGCATGTGTATGGGCATGGGTGAGTGCATGCATGTGTGGAAACAGGTATGTGTACATGTGCAGTGGTGTGCATGAGTGTGCATAGGTGAGTGTGCACATGTGTGCACAGGGGTGTTTACATGTGCAGTGGTGAGCATGAGTGTGCGTGTGTATGGGCATGGGCGAGTGCATGTGTGCACACGGGTGTGTGTATGTGTGCAGTGGTGTGCATGAGTATGTATGTATGTGCATGGGTGAGTGTGTGCATGTGTGCACATGGGTATATTGTCCATGTGCAGTGGTGTGCATGAGTGTGCGTGTATATGGGCATGGGTGAGTGCATGCATGTGTGGAAAGAGGTGTGTGTACATGTGCAGTGGTGTGCGTGAGTGTGCATGTATGTGCAAGGGTGAGTGTGTGCATGTGTGCACACGGGTGTGTGTACGTGTGCAGTGGTGTGCATGGGTGTGTATATGTATGGGCATGTGTTTGTGCCCGTGGGTGTTGAGTTCAGGAGTGTGCACATGTGCGCACACATCTCTGTGTGTCTGTTTTGTTTCTGCCTACCTGACATTTGCTGCATCCTTACATTGTTGGGCTCTGAGGCCTTGTTTTCTGTGATGGAAACTTTTCTGACATGCTGAGACTTACTTAGATTTATCATCAATTTTTACTTTATCTTTGCCTTTATTTTACTTTTTTAAAGGAATGGTGCAGGCAGGAATGAAGGTGAGTAAGCAGGCAGGCAGGAAGAGAGGAGGAAGAAGTACTTTTGTTTATTTATTTACTTGTTCATCTTGGTTGTTCCCACCAACCCTGGGATGCAAACCCCAGGACCTGTGGATGAATGTGGACGTTGCCAGGCCGAGGCAGCGGACTTCACCACTTCTCCACCAGGGGGAGTTTGCCTTTTCTTAAATTAACACGGTGGTAGATGAATACTCTTTCCTTGACTAATCATATGTGAAGGACCATCTGCTAAAAAGGTGATCAGGAAAGTGCACAGGTTTGGCAGCGAGGACTTTCATGACAGGTGATAGCAATTACCCAAACGACCCCTAACAGGGATTTGCTGAATCAGGTATAGAATAGCCCTGTGCAGGAGTTTCCATTCACTTAGTTATTCACCCTCTAACATGTGTTAGTTGGGAAGATACTTTGTATCAGGCTTTGTGGTGTTTTTGAAAGTTCATTAAAAGTCATGTGGTAGAATTGTCAACTGCACGGAACCGGACACAGGACATATTTCCATCGGGGTGGCGGGGGGCCCACCAAACTGAGTGTGCCCTCTTTTTCGCTTAACAGAGGCACGGTGGGCTTCTGTTCGTTAAGGAAAAATAAGTGCATATAGTAAAATGATGAGTTGTTCTCTTTGACTTTCTTCCCCAAACAGTCCATGATGAAAACATCTTTTAAATAGAAAACAAATCATAACAATGCTTACAATGTAATCATTTTTGGAGCCTAAAGGAGATTATTAGCACCCTGTTAATACTTGTTCCTGCTTTTCTGTTGTATAAAAAGGTAGAGAGAGAATCATTTTTTATTGACTTTAGCCCTTTTTTCAGTGTAAAACTACATTTGCAGCTTCAGTTTCACAGCAACAATGAAGAGAAGGGTGCACAGATTTCCCCACGTACCCACTGCTCTCACAGCCTCCACATCCCCTGCCAGACAGGGGCCTGCATTGTAGTGAACCAGCTGCGTTTACACGTCACCCCAAGTCCAGGGCTCACCTGGGGGATCATGCTCAGCGTTGTATGTTCTGTGAGTTAGCATAACTGTGTATTGGCATGTGTCCGTCCTTAGAGGATCACTCAGCATTTTCACTGCCCTAAAAATGCTGAGCTCTGCTGATTCATCTTTCTTCCTCCCACTCCCACCCTCTGGCCACCCCCGATCATCCTTTCACTGTCACCATAGTGCTGCCTTCAAGATGGGACCATCTCTTCCTTTTTAAGTCAAAAGGAAGACGTTGATAAATACCCCAGCTTCTGACTCTTGCTCTTGTCATCATTTGACCCTCAGGTAGTGCAGGTAATTTCAGAAAGTACTGAACACGCCAGGCTTCCTAAGCTGGGTGGTTTGCGCAAGTAGTGAGTTGCTGTAGAAGGAGGAGCTGTGTGTCTCTTGGGCATCTCAGCATCGAGTCCAGTGTGATGTCAGCCAGTGCCTGGTTGGGTGATTTGGTCAAAGAAGACTCGGCATTGGCACAGAGAATCAACTCTGTCTCTGCAAGGTGTATGCTTGGCTTATACAAATGATTGGGGGGGACCTAGGATCATCGTGGCCTTGGAACAAGGTACAGAGATGGCTTTCAGGGTTTGTCTTTGTGGAAGCAAGTTGGGGCCCTGCGGGGACGGGGACAGCGACAGTGTGTGGTCACAGTGCCGTCTGCACACAGCACCTTCAAGATTTGATGTGTGTGTGCGTCTTCCCAACTCTCTGCCTAAATGTTGATGCACCCTCTTCCCAATAAGAAAGTATCAAACAGAGCCTTACAGTTTACAGCTTCACATTTGCGAATTAAATTATCTATTGATTACTTGGGGGCTGTCATTAAAAATCAGCACAACCACATCTGATAATGCCTTACAAATATTCATCATGATGACTTTGATCCCATTGTAAATGGTGGATCTGTGGTTTTATGTTAGAAGAAAGGGAAGGAAATGAGCCATAAATTTGGAGCCCAGGTAATGGAGAAAAAAGCAATCTATTTAATCAGTCCCAAGAGCGAAGTGATTTAGAGAACTGAGACTTGAATATTTGGTACAAACATTTTTGCCCGAAAAGATCACATATGTAGGTTTAAGAAAAGATTCTGTATAAGGTTTGGATTTAACATTCACATCTTGGTAAAACCGTGTTCAATTTTCAACTCTATTGGTAAAACAATAGTCCTCTTCTCTCCTTTTTTTCTGTTGTATCATCTGCATGCTAGTCCCTCAAAGCAATTAAGTCTCTGTTCTAAGGGGGAAGCTCCTCCCCATGTCTCTCCCTCCTCACTGCAGGTCATTGTCGATGCCATTTTTCCCCTTCATCTCACTACACCCTCACTTCTGCCCCCTACAAATGCTAAGATGCAGCCTGGTATAGAAGTTAACGAGAGTTTCAGAGCCTGAAGTCCAGATCTGGTTCTCTCTCCTACCCAAATTACCCTGGAAAAGTAACTTAGCTTCCTTATATCTCTTTCTGTGCCACGTGCATAATTATAAATAAAATTTAAATGTAAAACTGCAGAGCATTGTAATTAGAATTATATAAAGTCATATTAAAAGAACAGTTTTCATAACAGTAAGTTATGTAAATATGTAATGTACAACAAGGAATGAATTATGGTTTTGCTGTTGTGTGGAATCCAGACTCCAGGAGAAAGACGGAGCAGTCGTCCTGGTATGTGCTAATGTTGATTTTTCATCAAGTTTCAAGCCAGCCTTCCTAGAGCTCTTAGGAGGGAATAGTTAGTAAATAATGGACTTGACTGTCACGGACGATGAATTGCAAAATAAAAACCCATTAGAACAAAAGGAAAAGTTTGAAATTTTGGGTTAGTGTGCATGGCTCACCAGGATCGCGTCTTTACGAAGAGCTCCGAGACAGTGCTTTGTTTAAGGGCTGAAATCGTAGACAATCATGTTAATTCCCTTTAAAAAAATCATAGCGATCTAATGACCCTTAAACATTATCTCAACATCAAACTTTAGGCCTGATAGCTGAACTCCATTAAACTTGACATTAAATACATGCCCTGGGTCTCTGTGATTTACCACACCATGGGTTGAATTTTAGAGAAACAAAATGAATAATACAGAGACTCTGACCCTGAGGGGCATATAGACTGGTCAGGAAGACAGGAAAGGAAACAAAGTCTTGTAAAATTTAAAAAGCGGGGCTTCAGGGTCACAGATGCTGTGGAAACGTAGAGAAGGGTGCGCCTTCTTGCCCAGCCTAAATGTTAAATAAATCTAAAGAGATGCTCTCTGAGTCAGAACCAGAAAAACAAGTCAGAGTTCTCCAAATGAAGGTGGAGGGAGAGGGGAAAGGAATTTCTTCAGTGCAAACACTGGGATAGAAACATGGCAGAGGGAACAGGTCACATTCATTCATCAGATATTTATTTAAGCTCTGAAATATTCCAGGATGATGTGGCAAGGACTTATTGAAATGTCAGCTCACCCCCCCACCCCACCCCAAACTGGGCTTCTTGAGGGCAGAAAATGTCCTATTTATCTTTGTTAATCTAAGGCCTTCAGTTCAATCAGTAACACATGGAAAATGTTCAATAACTGTTAGTTGAAGAAATGAAGTAATCAATAGACGTTTTATCCCAACTGACTCTTATTATGGAGAAGCCAAGTCATTGGTAAAACCATTGACCCAAAAGGGGTCAGGGGCAGAGACCTACATTACACCACTAGTGATCACCTCCTAGTGGAGATCAATCCATTTGATCAACACTCTGTGGCACAGCCATTCAACTAGCAAGCTGTATCTTCATCTCACCCATAGACGTCATCTTATTCATGGAGATTTCACAAGCACAGTGGCAGCAATGTCTTAGTGAATGAGCTGTGGTTGACTCCTAGCCTTGAAGGTCTTTCTCTTTTCCAGCGCCCCACCAGTTAGGGATTTTATTTTTCTCTTCTGCTTTCCATCAAAACACCCAGATATGCTCCAGAATATACTTTCTAATGGAAGTATTTGCCCAGCTTAGCCTGAGTATCTTTATCTTTGCAAGGAAAAGTTGACGGATTGCACAGGGTACCTGCTGTTTAACTGTGTGCTCCGCAGTGCTCCAGAAAAGTGAACTGTCTTTTGGTGCCATCTTTAGAGATCTCAAATTGGTATATTTAGCATGCCTATCTGAATACTTACCATGTTTAAAAACTTGTGTTAAATGTTTAGATAAACCCTATGGGTCCAAATAGTAATGAAGTGTGAACAAAAAGAGAATCTTGGCATTCCTTTACAATGCCTTCGAGAAAATGAGGTGGCCAGGAGGTAATGCTGTCTGCGTGCAGAGAAGGATGATTGACTGTCCGTGGTTGACCTCACTAATCTCTCATAATGTATTCTGAAATATATATATATATATGTATATATATATATACATATATATATATATTTATATATATATATATATATATATATATATATATATATATATATATATATATATATATATATATATATACTTTTCTAGCCTCCCAACCTTGGCGTCTGGGGAAAAAAGAGGGGGCCTTCTAGTCAGCTCAAAGTCTAAATGCCCTAAAAGTCTCCCACCTGAGCCTTTTAACTCATTTCTTTGACAGTAGCTACAATAACATGACGTGGAACACAGGAACCCTTGAGTTTAATCTACTTTACCTTGGCTTTGCAAAAATGATTGAGTACAGCAGTTTTAGAAGTAGCCCATCCTGGAGGGAAATGCTAACATACTTTGTCCAAATTCTGTATTTCCTAATGGTGATGGTGGCAGACAACATGACAGTCTACTTTTCGTTCTGTTAGTGACCTTAAGGCAGGCCCTCTTTGTGAGCAAAACTCCCTTTGTCCCCCTCTTCACTTCAGCTCTTCTCTATCCATTCATCCCAGAAGTATTCATTAAATGTCCGCTCAGCACTGGGGCATCAGCAGGAAACAAGGCAGACACAGTTCCCATCCCCATGGAATCTATGTTCTATTTGGGTCTGGTAGGAGAAAAAGAGTAAGTAAAACAATTATAGATCATGCATTTATGAATAAGTTAGGTATTGAGGTGTGGAGGGCAATGTTTGTGTGTCAGCTAAGATGACTGGAACATCTGGCGAAATCTGTTTCAGAAGATACCTAGAGCCTTTGGAGGAGTTCAGCAAAGCATGTTCTAGGCTAACAAAACATCACACACAGGAACTTCAAGGTTCTGGATGGAACCCATGACCCTAAAATATGATGAGGATGAGTGGGGAGAAGAGTCTGAATGTTGGGAGACAAGTCAAGACCAGAGCGCTCAGGATCCAAGAGGCTAAGAGTTGGAATTTGCTCCGCACATTACCTATGCCTCAAATCAACTTTTTGCACACTGCAAAACTCATTGTCAAGCAAAGGAAATAAAATAGAGAGTGAGTTCTACATGTCAGAAGCCTACGTGGAACTCTTTCATTATTGCCAAATTCCAACGGTGGGGGTGGGGACAGAGGAAGAAATAAGAGCCTTTCAGTGAATTTTCATTAATTGTATTGCTCCCCTCATTCTCTGCTTTTTTCATATTTGCTCTTTGTTTCTTTCTGATAAAGGGAAAAAATTCTTTCTTCTTTATTTAATTTCTTAGAAATGACTTTTCCTCTGGAGTATGTTTGTTTCTCCTCATAACTGTTATCACAGTCTCTATAACCCATGGAAATTTCAGTGGACACTTGACTTTTCCTAGTCCATTAAAATATCCTTCTCCATTTTTTAAGTTTTCGGTTCTCATTAACAACTCTTCAGACTCCCAGTGACCAGAAGTTCCATGACCGCCTCCCCAGGTTCCACTGATTCTCTAGAGCAGCTCACAAAACTCAAAAAGCTCCTTTCTTCACTAGATCACTGATAGATTACTAACGCTATTATTCAGGAACAACCAGTTGGAAGAAATGTATAAGACAAGATGTGAGGAAAGGACTCGAAGCTTCCATGCTCTCCCCAGGGTCACTGTTCTCCCCACATCTACACACATCCACCAACTCCAAAACCACTCTTCTTGGGTTATTATGGAGGATACATTACATAGGCAGTATTGATTAAATCAATGCCCTTTGACAGCTGAACTCAACCTCCACCCCATCTCCCCAACTTAGATGTCTGGGGTGGGCCTAGAAGTTCCAACCCTCTAATCCCATGGTTGGTTCTCCTGGCAATCAACCCCATCCTTTACCACATTTAGGAAAGGCTAAGACTTTTGTGGAGTGATGAGCCAGGAATTGTGGATGAAGACTGAATATATATGAGAAGTAGGTTTTGGTCATCTGAATAACCAAATCTGTTTTTCTTATAAATCACAGTATCTCAGTTAGGTATATAACCTTAATTGAGCCATCTACCAGTGATAGGGATTGACCAGAGGATGGCCAGTGACAAAGTCCAACTAAGGAGTTTTTTCCAGAATGATTGGTGAAAGTATTGGTGAGGGAACTTTGGGAAACTGGAGTTGTTGGCCTTTTCATGCTCTGTGATGATTCGTCAGTGTTGCAGGCAGCCTGTAGCAGTGGGACTGAGTGGTGATCTCCTGACAGTAACTCCACTGGAATCCAAAGTTGTCCTTAGTTTTGTTACTTGCGTGAATCTCAACCTTCTCTTTTTGCTTAAATCAGTTTGAATCAATGTTTCATGTGACATAAAAAAGAAAGCTCTGGTGAACACAATACTCAATGACACACTCGATGGCTTTTTTGAAAATATATTTTTTTAATCCTGCAGTGCTGATACCCACAAAGTAATGGCAGAACACTGGGCATGACCAGGAGTATAGAGTGTGGGAAATGGTGTTTTGAGGGAGCGTGTGGATTGTCTTCCATATTTAGTTGGACATATGAGTCTGCCAACACGGGCTGTTACCTTTGATCCTTTCACAGCTTTAAAATACTGTCACCTCATCCGCATTCTTTTTGTGTTAAGATTTAGACTCAGAATAAGATCTTCGTGAAGTAAGAATTCAGAAGGAGCGAAGCAGAGGTGTTTTCATGACATGTGGCTGCTACTGTGGATCTGCGTGGGAGGTGGGGCATAGGAGGTCAACTTTCAGAAAAGGAAGTCAGTCGCTTTCAAATTCTCCAAACACCCGGCATTTGTCTTCGAAGAGGACAGTCTAACGGGCGTGTCGCTGTGAATCCGTGTGTCTGTCCGTGCACACACCTGTCTGTTTGTGCTCCCCTCCTTGCCTTACCGCCGGCTTCTCTCTGGAGTGGGGCCTGGCTCCTCCGTTTCTGTGTCCAGCACACAGTTCAGTGTCCCCACCAAACTACAGCCCTGAGTCAGCCCAGGAACATGCTTTGCTGCCATGAACTAAGTGCATTTCCCCAGCCGCCGTATGTCTGCCCTTGGAAAGTTTCAGACTGGAAGTTCACCTCCTGAAATGCTTCCAATTCTGTCTCGCTAGGTTCCGTAGTTTCCAATTTCCCATCCCTTGTCTTTGCCTGAAACCTTCCACGTGGCCAGTCATCCTTCAAAGGCGTGGAGCACGAGCGATTGCCCGGATGTTCGCGGTGGCTCCTCATTGTCCCCTCCCTGTCATCAGGGGCCTGGGGACTCTCCACTCTGGTTCTAGGTACATCCTCAGCCTGGTGCCCCTCCACCTTCACCGGTAACTAGAGAGGCTCGTCTCCCCACCAGGCTTACCAGCAGGTGACACCCTGGGGTGCTCCCTTCCCTGCCTTTCTGCTGAGATGAAGATTTGCTGGAACTGAGTCCGTTAGTAGTTTCACTATGGTGGTCTTTCTTGAGGAACATCTTTCTTGGTGTAAATGAAAATAGACACTTCAGTAAACATACTGATCTGCACCTCCGACGCCTCTGACATCCTGAGATTGCAGCATTAGGGAAAATGGGGACTTTGCACTTATTTTTTTTTAACAAATCTTGATGATTTCTAAAACAATAAAGAATGCTATGCAAAAGCATTTTCAAAGATTTTTTTTTTTGCCCCTCCTAGGATAGACGGTTTCTTTCTCTTTTCTTTAAAAATACGAATGTAATTATTCCAAGAAAATTAAGCATAAAAGAGTACACCAAATAGAAAGATAAATCTTCCCTCCCAACTCACCTGGCATTTTAAATGCACTTCCCTTCCCAGAAGAAACTACTCTTAAATAGTATCCATTATCTATAGATTGGCGGCAATATCTGGATGGTGCATATGAGCGGTAAAGTATAAAGTCATTGAACGAATGGATGGAAGCATATATTTTAAAAATGCCCCCCTCCCTCCACATAGGTGCAGGGTTCTCATGTGCGCAGACACACATACGGTGTGCGGGTGACCCGTGCACATTGTGTGTGTATATATTCTATTCTATCTGCTTTTCCCATTTAATGATCTGTCATGAATATTTTCCGTGTTGGACACATCCATCTGGAGCATTCCTTTGAGCAACAACACACATTCCATAGTGTGTGTGTGTCTCTAAAGCATTTGCTCCCCACCCCATGGGGTGTTTTCCCATTTTTGCCCATTAGTGGCAGTGCATCCTGCAGGTAACGTGATCCTCACAGCACCCGCAGTTCTTTACATACCAGCGGCTGCTCCATGTCCCTGCCGAGAGGGGGGGGGTCCCGGTGGCCTGCTCTCTGCTGACAGGTGTCCACCGTATAATGAGAGACAGGACGTGTTTTCAATGCACTGTAGAAAGGGGCAGTCTGTCCAGGGATGTTGCTGCAAAATGCATCCTGAGGACACTCACCTCGAGTTTGAGGATGATTTGTTTGGAGCGATTTGAAATCAAAGTTCAGGTTTATTTCTCATAAGTCTGTTATTTGGAGAAGGATTTCATGAACCATTCTTATTTATCTTCTGCCTTCTGGGCAGAGGCCTTTTATGAGATGGGTATTTTTAAAGGAACAACTTTATTCTTGGGAAGGTTGACAGGACTTTTAATGAGGAAGGAAATTAGAAACCAGAGCTGGAGGCAACATGGTCAGTAAAAAGAAAAGGGAAATAAGGAACAGAGATCTAGCTTCAAATGCTCTTTAAAGGGGTTGTTGTAAGAATTCTTGTATTTACCCATTAATAGTTATGGGTGAGAGAAGGGCGGGGGAGTCGGGGCTTCACCGGTGAGATGACCAGTCGTTCGTGCGCCTTCGTTTGACTTTGCGCTGCCAAGTCCTAGTATCAGTGGAACTCGTACAATTTCTATAGTGTGTTCAGTCTTCTTGGGCAGTGGTTGGCAACCATGGTGGCCCCTCTTCCTGTGTACATGAAGTTTTATGGAACTCAGCCACACAGGTTACTGTGGTCGCCTGTTCTGGACTGTGGTAGCAGAACTGAGTGTGGTGCAGTCTGCCAAGGCCAACATTACTGGCTTCACTTTGCTAAAATCAGTGTGTCTAGCGGTCCCCACTGGGAAAAGGTGTTCCCGGTCAAATTATAATCAAATATGGGGTAAGAAATCAAGCCCTAATCAGAGGCTCCAGTCTCACTGGCAGGAGGGAAGAGACCAGAAAGTTCTCTCTGGCTGACCTGGGAAAAGATGTACATGAGAAAAGGAGGGGGCAGAGCCTCACACCTTCTCAGTGCTTTGTGCTTGTCTCCTAGTCAAGGAGACTGCTCCTTCTTTGTTCTTAAACTAATATTTGTCGAGGTAACTTTGATTTACAAAATAACAGAAACCCTTATATGCAGGGTCCCCATTCTTCAGACATGTGACAACACACGCTGACCTCCACCAAATTACTCGAAGTCCTTCCCTGCCGCCTGCTGGACCCGCCACCCCGGCCCCCTGCCCCCACCCCATTGCCTGCTGGTCACTTTATTTGTGTTGTCAGCATCCAAGGGTTGGTTTTTGTTTAATGTGTTTCTTTGTTTCTTTATCTTGCACATATGAGTGAGACCATCCAGCATTTATCTTTCTCCTTCTGGCTCATCTCACTGAGCATCATCCCCTCCAATTCCGTCCATGTTGTCACGAATGACAGGGTTTCATCTTCGTAGGGCCGAGTAGTACTCCACTGTGTGTGGAGACCATTTCTTCTTTATGTACTCATTTGACAGTAGACACTTGGTTCTTTCCACTTCTTGGCAGTGTTAAACAATACAAAAAGCACGGGGGTACATAAATCTCTTACATTAGTGTTTTTGTGGGGCAAATTCCCAGAAATGACATGATGGAATCATATGGGATTTCCATTCTCATTTGTTTGAGGAATCTCCATACTGTTTTCCATAGGGTTGTAGCAATTTGCACAAGGTTATCCTTTCTTTAATAGGAAGGAAATGAGATTGAAGAGATCCCAGTTCTAAATAGCAGGGCCGAATCCACCACAGATCATGCTGTGCAGTGATCAGGGAACGAGCAAAAGCGTGTTGCTGAGGCTGGAATTCGCTCTTGCTATGGGCTGCATGGTGCCCCCAGAATCCAGAGGTTGAGTCCTAACTCCTCAGCACCTTCGAACGTGATGTATTTGGAGGTAGACGCTCTTAAACTCAAATGAGGTCAAAGGCGTAGTCCCTGACGCGTGTAATGGGTGTCACATACACAGGCACAGACACACACAGGGAAGACCCCGTGAGGACACAGGGAGAAAACGGCATCTGCAGGCCAAGGACACAGGCCTCACAAAGAACCCACCCAGCACACTCGGTCTCAGACTTCCAGCCTCCAGAGCTGTGAGAACGCGCATCTCTGTTCTTTACACCCCTGCTCTGTGGTGCTGTGTCCCAGATGCTGGGGAAAATGGTCTTAACCTGCAGAAGTCTACCATGGTGGCCTCTTCGACGGGACACAGACTTTTGCTGTGATGCACAGGCTTTCCACGTGTTAGTCAGCAGTTCTCAGCTGGGGGCAAATGTGTCCCCTAGGGGACATTTGGTAATATCTAGAGATGCTTTTGATGGCCATTGTGGGGGGAGGGGACATGCTACTGATACCTAATGGACAGAGGTCAAGGGTGCTGCTGATACCCTACAATGCACACCCCACCCCCCACCACCCTTTACCCAGCCTGACGTGTCCTTCAGCCCAAGCTGAAAAGCCCTGGTGGAGCAGAAGCCACGACACTGCCACATCCCTCTCTCCCCTCCCTCCTAGATCTTTGTTGTCTTTGAAGATACTCAAAGAGGTGAACCCCAATGTGAATGATGCCATTTGGGATCCTCAGACATAATTTAAACTAAGTCCCTTTAGCTGTTAGATCTGACTAGCAAATTCCTGCAAAATGCACTTCCTGCAAAATGCACCTGGGTTTCTGTGAGCTGGACTTTGGGTTTCTCGAGGGCCAGTCTTCCCTCCGGGGCTGGTGACTCCCCGAGCTGGAGGCCTGTGGCTGGTGCTGGAGGAGTGGGCAAAGGAAGTGGTGATGGACACATGGAGAACCTCCCAGGTCGAGGCAGGCTGGTGGGAAGCGATCTTTGATACCATTTTATTCATGGTGAGGGATCCGGCCAGGCTCCAGGCACACTGTGCCTGACCCTAGTGCAAGGAAGTGATCGATTATACTCCAACAGCGAGTCATCCTCATGATTTATTTATCCAGCAGTGCTGCTCTCTGCTTCTTTGGAGACGGCTCAGACAAACAGCTTTGTGCACGAGTGTGTGCGTGCGTGTGAGTGTGTCTGCATGCGTGTGCCTCACCCTGTGATCTTCACAGCTTCAGCTGAACCAGTAATGAGTTCATCAGAGACCAGACCATCACACTTGGCTTCTCTCCCTCTAAATGTTCATTTGGCTTTCTGGTTTCTTGCTCATTTTAAACAACCCAGTATTGAATTTTTGGACACATATCAAGTTCTTATTTTGGAAAGATAGTTGAAAGATTCCAGAGTCTAAGAGAGATGGAGTTTTTTTGTTTTTTTTGTTTGTTCTTGCCTACATTTGAGAAGCTTTTAAGGGATTATTTTTTAATGCATCTGTTGCATCCCTTCTGAGGGAGATGATGTCCTTCCACGAGCGTGTCAGGTGGAGTCACTGGGGAAGGACAGTTCTCAGCAGGAGGAGTCTCCCTGCAAGGAGACCACACCTGCACAGCCTGCACCTCAGAAGGTAGGTTCCTGAGCCCAAGCTGCGTGAGTGCTTCCCAGTTTTTTGTCTTGGCCACTGGACTCAAATTCTCAGAGCCCTTGTCTTATTTCTCCGTGTTCGTCCAAAATTGCTCAAAGATTTATGTTTAAGGGGGAAACCAGAGCTCCAGATTATTGATGATTAGGGATGCTGTGGATCAGCTTCTCTCCCGTCGGATTTTCCGCAGTGGTGGAAACGTTCTCTGCAGGTGTCCACTCCAGCATGTTAGTCAGAGACCACACACATCCACTGAGCATGTGGAACTGAAAGACAGAACTTTCATTTTACTTTAACCGATACAAGCTTAAGTAGTCCTCTTGAGTAGGCTTGACCATATTGAAAGTCATAGCTCTGTATTGTTGGTTTTGTTTATAAAATAGAAAGTGTGACTAGATATCTTTATTTCCCCTCTCCTTAGCCACATATTGATCTTAAAAGTGTAGACAAGCCATCTATAAAGATAGACATGGCCATTTGAATCAACATGGAGGGATCTAGAGGGGAGAATGCTCAGTGAAACAAGTCAAAAGAAGAAAGACAGAGACCAGATGACCTCACTCACAGGTAGAATGTGAACAGACAGAACAAAGGAACAGATGAAACACAACCAACCCTGAAACATTTGCACCAGACCTGAGCTGACCGACAGGGAATGGGGCGGGTGGGGCACATGGTGGCGGAGCCCCCTGGACAGTGGGGAAGAGCACTTGGTGATTTGACGGAGGGCAGGGTGTGTTGACATATATCTAAGGAATGAGGAACCTCTACATAGGAAATTATTCTAATGTTTAGAATAATTACTACAGTAAAAAATAAATTGATTAAAAAAAAGGATACACATGACATTGTCAATGCGTCTCAGGTGTGGATTGGAACGGCATCCAGAAAGAACTTGAACATCTTATTTGGCCCAAAAAGAACAACAAAAGAGAGATGCATTTAAAATCAATCCAATAGATAAAATGAAGCTATATGATAAGGCTATTTATGCCCTGCCATCTCCTTGGTTAACTATAAAAGAAAAAGCTGGGGGACTATGATAGGCACCACCCCTGACCCCCAGCCATTTCGGGGTCTCGTTCGCTCAGTCCTTGGGTTTGGACAGCCAGTGCCTGAAAGAATCCTGGTGGAGTCTTTCAAGGCACGGAGCAGCAAGCAGGGGGTGGTGAGGAAGCAGGGAAACAAATGCATAACCACAGTCAGTCTCTGAAACAAAGTCTCTGTGTTTTATGAAAATCCCTGATTGTGGAGAGCCATTTGCAAAGCCGCCACCGTCTTCACTCGGCTGGGAAGCAGTAGCGAATGCCTCTAAGTCTCCCGTGAGTGACAGAGGAATGGCTAACCTGGGATTGTGTTCCCAGGGTTATTGATTCCACATTTGATCACAGCCACACATTTGTTGCCTCGGTTATTAAGAAGAAATCAACCCTTTCCTTTCCGGGAGCATGCCTGTTTTAATGTAAAGTTGGGAGGAAATTAAAGTCAAAGAGGAAGAAAAAAGAAATGCACATTCAATTAAAAATGCAGAGAGCGAAGACACTCAGCAGATCCGCTAGAATTGCAGAGCTTGACCAAACCCCAGCCTGCGGTGACACAGCTCCTGGGTGAGCTGGGGACGCAGCAGCCCTGGGTGTCACCATTTTCTTTATCCTTGTCTAGTCAGCAAGCCATCTTTCCACCCCTGGTTCTTACAATGGCAGGAGCGTTGCAAAGCCCCTGTGTCTGAGTCACCCTGGGATCTAAACCTTTCTGCATAGATACAAGCAAATGAGAAGTTAAATTTGATATTGGAGCAGGTTCCCACCTGGGACTAAAAGTGGCTGGCTTTTCATTTTTTCTTCCTAGCATTGTGAAAGGAACAAGGGATATGGCCCATTTTAGTTTAGCAAATATTCATGTTTAAGGAGATATTTATACGTGACTTTTTGTTCCTGAATCATCTTTAAGGTTAAAGCTGAGTTCTGTGATCTTGATGGACTTGTAATCAAAGTTGAAGAAACCCATGTTCTTCTAGAGGGTTGACCCAACAATCTAAAGTGACCCAAGGACAGCGATTCTGGGTCAAGTATATTCTAGACTCCACTTAGTCAAATGTCAGACTTAAAGTAAGCAATCTTATATGGTCTGTGACAAACGCTTTCCTATATCCTGGCCCTTAGGAAAAAAGAAAGCGAGTATAATATGCAAATGGCTGAAGTCAAACAGGTGCCCAGAAGCAGAGGAAATTTAGTGCATTTTCTGGCATTGTTTAAAAAATATCAGTTGATTGAACAACATAACAAGTTATTTTCCTCCTCTCTAGTGGATGGTGTTTAAATGACTGGTGCCTCTAAGGTCAGGGAGAAGCAACTGTAACACCCACCAGTAACCACAGAAACCCAGGTACCAGTTTTCAGCTACTTGCAAAGGCAAGTTATTTTTAATGATTTTATGAGGAAGGCTTCGATACTCTATTTTGTAATTCAGTTCCCTGAGGCAACTTTAGCCCTTACAGGTGTGTTTGCAATTCCTATCAGATTAGAAGAAAGGGCGGGGGGGAAAAGCAAAGAACAGAACAGAACAATGGAAATTTCACAAGTTATTCCATTTTCAAAAAATCCAGTTTCTTGCCCTGACAATTTCTTAAATCTTCAGACCTTGATGTTATAATCTCATGCATTCAGATGGAGCGTGATATTCATAACTGGTGGAATTGATAAATTTTTAACCAGGAAGGTGATCATGATGAGAAAACACAAGGGGGAGGTTTGCTTTTTGCACCTTGTGGTGAAGCCTTGAGTCTCATTGCCACGCTGGGCGCTGAGGCTATTCCCTGGAGGGGTCCGCGCTGATGCAGCCACGAAAGGACTTACCGAATTCCCATGTTAGTGCAGGTGCGATGTCTGCGCAGGAGCTGCAGAAGAGATAGCATTTCCAAGCTCATACACTTATGCTCCACGTGCAAACTCCAAATGCGGGACAAATCTTGTCATTTCAACCTAAGTGGGATAGCAAATAGATGGAAAGGAGGATGTTCTATTGAGAGCGCATGTGACTCTCCCATGCAAAGTCTGACCCTGGTGGCTTCTGAGAACTGAGGTGCCCAGATCCCAGCGTGGAGGAGAGTAGCTTCCTCTCTCTGTAAGTCAGCTGCACTGTGACTGTTATCTCAGGCAGCTTTTCAGCGCTTCACAATAGCAAGTAAGGAACATTCATCACAATAAGGAATCATAAAATGGTTACTCAAGATCCAGTTCTTGACGATTACGTTTCTTTAGTCCCCGTTTTCCTCCACATTCTTGGATTTTTTTTAAGGAAAGGTGCAGCAGGAATGAAGGTGAGTAGGCAGGCAGGAAGAGAGAGGAGGAAGAAGCATTTTACTTATTTTATTTAGTTGTTCATCTTGGTTGTTCCCCCGGCACCAGAATGTGAACCCAGGTCCTCAGGGTGTGTGTGGACTGCGCCCTCCGCTAGAAGCAGTGGACCAAACCACTCTCCACCAGGACGCACCGTCCTGGATTATTTTAAATCCAAGGCTAGACACCATATATTTCATCCATAAATGTTTCAGTAAGTATCTCTAAAAGTGCACATCTGTTTTCTAAGCTCATTCACACCTAACCTTACAACATTAATGTGAACTCTTCACGATGAATATGTATCTCGTCCATGTTCATATTTTCCCAGTTAGCTTACATATTTTTGAGTTAGTCTACTTGAGTGAAAATCCAAAGAAGGGCTTTACAGGTATTAGGTTGATCTACATTTCTTTAATTTATATTTACCCTCTTCTTAATTTTATATTTTTAAAATAAAATGGTAGGAATGAAGGCAAGCACAGGCAGGAAGAGAAGGGAAGAAGAAGCACTTTGCTTATTTTGTTTACTTGTTCATCTTGGTTGTCCCCTGCCCGCCCTCCGCCCCAGCCCTGGGATATGAATCTGGGTCCTTGGATGCATGTCGACTGTACCAGCCAAAGGCAGCTGACCAAACCACTACTCCACCAGGGCGCACCGGTTTTTTTGTTTTGTTTTGTTTTGTTTTTGTGGAAGGAACTGGATTATCTTCCAGAGATTTTTTTGTTGTTCCTGGCTGTGGATTGTCTTTTTTTCCCCAAGACAACATAGCATCTCAGTAAATCATTAAACCCATGTCACACATCATTTTATTCCTTGGGTGAGTATTGATGGTAACAACTTAGTATTAATTGTCTATAAACTACACTCATATCTAGTCCATTTTTAAGGAAAATACCTAGAAGTAGAGAGACTTGCCCTGAAGCCAACTTGGGGAGCGGGGAGGGCTCATGGCATTTAGTGTCCTTCTGTTGCTGCTTAAAGGAAGCACAGGCAATATTTTTTAACTGCTTGGATGGGAGATTTTTCTTTCATGGATAAACTATGGCTGCCATTGACATTGATTTTTTTTGCGCTTCTGAGTGAAGTAAATATGGGCATTTCACATAAAATATATTACTCTTGTGAAATACAGGATATGACTTTAGAAAGTGAGCTTGCTTTTCCCCAGAGGTATTCATTGTTAAGTGCGGTGCCCTGTATCACTCCTCAGCGCCGGGCTCCACCAGATCGGGTTTCTTCTGGAGTGAGAATGGCCAAGGAGACAATCTGGAGACTCCCTTCACCTTCCTGGCTCACACGAGAGTCAGTGCAAAACTGAACAGGGACCCTGAACACCCCATGGCAGATGGCATGTGCCATCTCATGGTCCAGCGCTGGTCCAGAGTCCTGTGTCCAGGTACAGAGCTTGGAGAGTGTGGCTCATGGAGAGGGCAGGGGTCCATGCTCTTGAACTGGTCCTTAGTGTGAAGTTTATCTGGATAATCGCCTCTGAAAGCCACCTAGGTCTGGCCTGCAGATGCCTTTTCATCTGAAGCACACTTGACAGTATTTCCCCTTCCACTTAAATAACAACGTTCAGCATAGGAACGTGTTTTCACAAATGTCCAGTGTCAATTCTGGGACCATGCATAGCTCTCAGAAGCTCGGGGGAAGTGTCCCTCACTCCATGTCCCGCGAGAGCGCATATCAGCGCCTGTCCAGGCATTGATGTAACCACCGTTTTGCAGAGGTAGTTTTGGCGTCTGCGTGAGACCCAGCAGCAGGGCAGTGCCAGCTTGCTTTAGGATGCAGAGCTCGTAAGTGGAGGGGCCCTCCATCCAGCGCTGCAGGCCAGGCTTCCTGGAGCTTGTGCAGAAGGCTCCTCGGATGAGGATCTCACACACACTGTCCACACTTAGACGCTGTCCACCTCCAGTCTGCTGCTCCTTGGCCCCTGTGCTCTGACCTGGGCAGACATCCAGGAGGGCGGTGGTCTGCCTGGGGAAGAAGTTCGCGTGCAGGGCCTGCCCAGCTGGGCACCATCGGTGTGATCCCTGCTACCGCCACTTGAACTGGCTTCAGACTCCAGCTGGGTGGCACCCTAACGCTGTGACCCCCTCTGTCATGGGGAGCGTGTGTCAGAAGATGGCAGTGACTCTCGCCAGGTTTCTCAGCTCTAAAGTCTCTTACCCATCAGCTGTGATTCCTCCCGTGTGACAAAGGCCCATGCTCTTGACTGCCGTGGTGATGGACTTGCCCATCATTCTGGTCACTGTCATTCTCCTGACCTCCGACTTCGCGTCAGCACTCTGCTGACAGAGCCAGTGAAAGGCGTGCCTGCAGACAAAGCACAGGACAAAGGGAAGCAGTGCGACCCTTAAACGATGGCAGCGTGAACAAGTCACAGAGATCTCGGAGGTCCTCAGGAGGAGCGCATGAGCCAGGAAGTTTCTGCAAACACAAAGTACAGCCTGGACCCCGTGGAGCATGAGGCTCTGTGCTCAGAGCCCAGACACAGAGGCAGGGGGCTGCTCTCCAGGAGGGAGAGAGCCCGCCCCTGCTCGCATTGCTTCTGCTTTCAGAGAAAAGACAAAGACAGTCCATCGAAGCAAAGTGGGCGATGGGGTCAGGGTGCGGGCCACGGTCACTATTGACCACGACTGGGACATTGATTTGGGGAGAGCACAGTTCAGGCCAGCAGGAAGGACAGTGCTTGGTCAGCAGCGTCTTTGCTGAAACGGGCACGTCATCTCAGGGGCGCGTCTGGAAGTCACATGGCCGCCTGTCTAGCTGCCAGCTCTTGCTTTGGGACGCAGCTTGGAAAGCCAGCAGTGTGGCAGTCGCTCTGAGTTTTGAATATGTGAAAAGGCAGCCTCCCTCGTAGCATACACCGCCACACACAGCGTGGCTTCCTGCCCCAGCTCCGAGCTGTCTGAGAAAGGGTGAAGGGAAAAGGCAGTAGGTGTGTGGCACCAGGAAAATGGGCCCCACCTGTGCACAGAGAAGCCGGGACCAGGAGCAGCCCATGTCTAAGGCAGAAGTTGATCTGATCAGCTTATTTTATGCAGAAGGATCATCAGAGCAAATGACAGGTGGGTCCTGCCGTATCAAAACCCATCCATCAGGTTCCCAACGAAGTACATGCAACCTGGGATTTTATGCAGAAAGAGCCAAAAGATGGACCAGGAACAGTCCTACAGTCATGTGTGCTCTGCAGTTCCGTTTATTCTTCTGGGCTTGCAGGTAGATCTCATCTCAGTCCCCTGGGGGTCAGGTGAGGTCTGTGACAGGAGAAGCTGGAGTTCAGGGATGTCCTCTCCCTTCCCCATCTAGCGCTAGACCTCCTGTGGGATCCGCGGTCTCCGCGCCCCAGCCTCGGAGACCCTCGAGGCCCTTTCTGAAGATGGCTCAGTCCCCTTGGGCAGCTGTCACAGAGAACCAGAGATCAGTGACCTGTCAGCACCACGAGCTTGTTTCTCATGGTTCTGGAGGTGGGAGCCCAGGAGGAGAGGCTGCAGATGTGGGGTCTGCTGAGACCCTGTTCACAGAAGGGATCTCGCTCTGACTTCACACGGAGGCAGGAGACGGGACGCTCCCTGGGGTCCCGTTTACAAAGGCACAAATCCCCACCATGGGGGCTCTGCCGCCTCCTAATACCCTCACATCGGGTTTAGGGTTTAATAAATGAATTTGGGGGGGACACAGGCATTGGGTCCATAGCACCTTACTGCAGCCTAAGAGGGGTCAGTCCCCGAGGGGTCGTCCGAGGCTTGCCAGTTACCCTCGACAGAGTCGCCATGAAGAGTAAGAGGCTATTGGGTGAATTCCCATTACTGGGATTTGTGTGTTTCAGGACTTAGTCTCCCTTAATAAAGCAACAATGTAATCCAAAGCTATTAGAATGGAATTGCACTTCTAGTTTCTGTAAATTAACAAGTATAAATTCATCTCAGAACCTACAGAGAGCTTCTCCTATTCCTCTCTGATCTGTCTTTACTAAGTAACTGATGGAAAATTCATCTGTGAGCTGAGCTGTATTACATTCACTCTGGCTCAGGCGGGGATGTCCCTTTTCTTACGTTGTCCAGCATCTGGCAGGTGTTCTCTTTGGATTCCGCAGTACCAGGCAGTGAGACACCAAGTTCTTTTGTAACTAATTTCGTAATGATTGCTAATCCCCCTCTGAAAAAGTTCAGCAAACTCTGGACACAGGGTGCTCAGCTGATGGCTGAGGATGCCCCCAGGGTACCGGCCAGTGCCGAGCCGAAGTCCGGAAACGGCACTGCTTTGTTCCAGGCGTGCTGCATCTCCACAACTGTCTTGATGTTCTAAGAACTCCGCGTCCCTTTTCCAAGCGCTCACGTCCTTCCTGTGTCCTCTTTCTTTTGCATGAGGCAATAGTTGGGAGTCTCTGAAAATTCATTCCTCCCAGGTGGCTCTGTCTGAAACTGATTCTCCCTCTGAATAGACGTGTGGACACCCTGGGATGTGCTGTGGGGCACTGTCATTGCTCCTGAATTTGTGAGGTCAGGGCTTGGGCGAGCCATCCACTCATGACCCCTGTCTCCCTGTAGAGTTGCCTGGAGAAAGTTGCTAAGGTTTGAAAGCTACAAGGGGAATGATGTGGAGGGGCGAACGGCATGAATCATCTTCTCGACAAACCATGATCACCAGGCCAGGGTTTGGTCTTGAACAGAGCAGGTGGTCTTCATGGGTCACGAAGCTGTCACAGAAAGGTGAGCTGGTCTCCATAATGTCAGATGTGCAGAGGTCCCAGGCATTGCTTTGTTCAACTCTACAGTTTCTAAGACAGAAACGGAAGCATGAAAAGAGTAGGTGAGCCATTGATCGTGTCAACTAGTATCATTTTTTAAAAAGAAGACAACATTTTGGAACCAGGCAATCACGTCAATCTCAATTTCGACTTGTAGTGAATGTATGAGTTTAAATTATTGCCTCATAAAACCGGGGATTATTTGACTCAGTCATGTACACATCATTTCAGATTTAAGAGGCATATTATACCAGGGGTTTTCTTTTGTTTGTTTTTGTTTTTTTGTACTGTCTGATCATTCCTTTCTCATCTTTCTGCGGCATTTCCACTCATTTTCCTTTCATTTTCTCCATGTCCTCCATTTTTTTTTACATTCATTTCCTTAGAAACCTACAAAGTCATCTCAGGATTATTTTTAATAGCTTAGCGGTTATCCCCCTTGTAATGTATATTCTTTGTATACCTAGAGTTTCTCCCTTTATTTTCCTCATGAGGTGATGGTTACTTTATTTTGTTCTTATATTACACAAATAAAATTTTGATGCCTTAATTATAGCGATTGATATTTGCTTTCCTAACTTACTGACTTCTGAGTTTAGTTTCATTTATCCCTTTCTCAAGCATTTGTGTTTGTTTTAATCATTGGTCTTTTTCTAACTCTTCAAGTGGGGATTTAATGTGTTTATTTAAAATTTTATTTATATAGAACATGATCATGCAATGACTTCTGGTCACTGCTTTATGTGACTCTTAGACTCTGTGTTTTAGTATTTAGTGTTTGAATTACTATTCTTTTAAACAATCTGAGCAATTTGTATATCTGTTTTCCCTTGTACTTAAGAGTTGGTGAATAGAAGTTGTTGGTTTTTTTTTTTTTTTTTCCAATTCCACAATGGATTGTCATCTTTCATTTTCTTCCCCAGGACTTCACTTGTCTGTAAGTTGGAGATTCCTGGCATGTCTTCAGTGTCCACCACTGTCTGTGATCACTGTGGTCAACCATTTCCTTGCTTTCCTTAATGCCCATACTACGTTTCCACTCGAATCTATTTTTTCTGCCTTGGACATGTTGCCATTTTGACTTTACTTCTCATATGATTTTGATTTTTTCTTTTATGCTGCTCATGAAGTCAGCCAGCTGGCACTTCCTTTCTCCCTGCTTCTTATCCCTTCCCAGATTATAATTTTGTATTTAGGAGTGTGCACTGCAGGTCTTCTCAGATGCATTTGCAAGGACATTCAACGAGGGTCAGAGTGCTGGTTTACCATTTTCTTCTGAGATGGGGGAAGACTGCTCACCCTTTCGCTGTGGTTTCTCAAGGCCAGTGCTTGAGGAGGCTTCCTGCCGGTTCAGGTTTACGAGCGCTCTCTTCTGCTGTGTGGTGGAGGGTGGGTCATCTGGTAGTGGGTTTCTGCTGGGTTTAGGGAGGGTCCAGAGGATGTGTGTGTGTTATTTTCGTTTGAATTTCTTTAATATGACTGAGGTCTTAGTTCCATCACCTCACTGGTTGTTCCCTTCTGTTTGTAGTTTTCGAAACTTAGCTCTTTCTTCCCGATTACTCTTGATTCCTAAGAACTGTTGTCCTTCTAAGGCCACATCTCCACATTCCGAAAGGAAAAAAAGGAAAAGGTTTTAAGTTCTTTCCCTGTAGTTAGTATTAGTAATCTGAACTCCCAGTTCTGTTTTGCAGTATTTTCAGATTTATGGAAGCTCTTCTCTTTCTGGGTGATTTTAGTTCATACTGAACCCTGCTTCCTCGTTCTTCTCTTCCATATATATTTTCCCCCTAAATTCCCCTTGTTCTTGTCAGTAGCTCAGGAGGGGAGATAAGTAGAATTATGCTTAGAAACTGGTAAGTTTTTCAAATCACAGATTGTTTAAAGTGTCACCATTCTTTGTCCTCACATTCAGCAAAAGGTACAGGATTGGATTGCTTTCTCTGTTCTTGTGTATCTGCATGGAGTGTGGAGAAGGTGTCAAGGGACCCCAGTGCAGGCAGCTGCCAGCACCCTATTCGCACGGAATCTGCTCTTCTTTTTGACGCATCAATTATGTATGACTGGTTATTGATTATTCATTTTGCCAGTTCTTGTGTTGTGTTTCACCCTCCAGGCAGGACTGGCTACATAATATATGAAACCCGGGGTAAGATGAAAATTCAGGACCCCTGGCTAAGAAAGTGTTAAGACATTTTAAAGAGCAAAAGAAGGGTCTTAAATCAAGTGCAGGACCCTTACATGTGTAGGACTATATGTGGACACAGAACATCCACCCACGAAGCTGGCTTCTGCTTTCCATTAATGCTTTGTGTTAATTAACTTTGGTTCAGTGATGTCATAGTATTGGAGAGAGAGAGAGAGAGAGAGAGAGAGAGAGAGAGAGAGAGAGAGAGAGAGAGAGAGAGAGAGAGAGAGAGAGAGAGAGAGAGAGAGAGAAATGGGATGTAGGGTTCTGAGTTCTATCCCCACATGTATCATGGGTTCACCTGAGTTTCAACAAGTTGTATTTGCCCTCTGGAGTTCTGTTTTTTATTTGAAAAGGAAAGATTCTGCCTGTAATTGTGTTTCATAAACTATCACACCTATAACTGATGACACCCGAATAAATTTTCATAGAGCTATTGATTCTCTTATATAAGAGAAAAATAGAGAGCATGAAGACAGTTTTATGTATATTGTTTCTTAGCAAATGCTTAAAGAGAGTCTTTGATGACACGAATGAGATCCATGTCAAGACCCTATTAACGAGAGGTAAGTGTAGATGATCCTTAAACGTGTTAAGAACGTAAAGATAGCATCCAAGCACCTAAAGTTGGGGGTTTTTGCTGATTCATCCTACATTACTATGATCTCTGAGGACAAGTTCTGTTCTTTTCAGCAGTTCAGGATTCTATAAATACATATATTTATACAAAATTTTGACTGTTCTTTTCTAATTTGGAGAAGAGAGAGTTTAAATATATCACGGAGAGTCAACCTGCTCATACCTCTCCAAGAGCCTGGCTGTGAGATGAGTTCCACATTCCTGTTCCATTTAGATTCAAAACTCTGCGTGTGCAGTCCCGTCCCCCCACTCCGCCCCCAACTCCATCTCGTCTCTGTCACCTAGCACTAAGTCGGGCTGGAAAAATCCATCATATGAGGATGCTGTCTATGGCAACCTGATGTCAAATCTTGACTGGATTTCTTGTCTGCCATGCCTGCCACTCCGTGAAGTTCAAAATAGGCTGTTCTCGAAGGGGACAAAAATAGGAGTGATGATGCTGTGCATCTGTTCACCAGCCACGGAGATGTTGCCAGAGCCCTCTAAAGTTCAGAGAGAGCTGTGCTCAGCGACTGTCCTGGAAGACAGTTATTCCATTTTTATGAACCCCAGGGCTCAAGGCAGATCTCATGATCTTACTGGTCAAGAGTTCTAATGCTCACCAAGACGTCTGCGCTCTGTCGGACATCCTAGTGGATCAGCGGGCTTAGACATACTGTCTCCCGCATAAATGGAGGTTTTGTAGATCATGTAAAAATGGAATTTGACAACAGAGAAATGGACTCTTTTGACCCAAATTTGTTTTCCTCCCCTTGAGGTGGTTTGGATGCTCTAAGTTCCCTATCGGATGTAAGGACTTTCTCCCCTGTTCTTAATCCAGGATACGCAGGGAGAGATACTTCGATATACCAGCGTGTCTGTAGACACTGCTGCTGTAGACATCATTTAACTGGTTTCATCATTTCCAACCACGTCTGGACCAGCACCACACACTTTTCTAGTGTTTCCACTCTTGTCGCTCCTGCCCAATGTGCAGTTGACTCTTCATACAATGAGATGGAAGCTGGACCTTCAGACCGAAAAGAAGCATGGAGCCAATGTGACCTGCTCTGTGGGAACTATTAACCACAAGTGATTTCCATTTTCACTCAATTGTTAGACTCTATTAAATTAAAATCACACAGCAGTAGACAAGAGTTTCTGTTTCATTTTGGAATTTAAAGTGGCTTCTTGTTTGTTTGCTTTGTTTAGGAGGGTGGGTACACTAAATTATATAGCTGATGGGAGTGTTTTTATAAAACGGTTATAAAACCTCTCTCTCTCTCTCTCTCTCTCCCTCCCTCTCTCTCTCTCCTCTCTCTCTCTCTCT
>RJWH01008062.1:0-33979 GCA_004363575.1 Solenodon paradoxus | reverse complement strand
AGGAGGAGGAGGAGGAGGAGGTGGAGGAGCAGGAGGAATTGCAGGAGGAGCATGAGGAGGAGGAGGTTGCTGCTGTCTTGGATTGGATGTGAGTGGTCGGGCTGAACCACACTATCTGGCAGCTCTTAGACCCGGGCAGGGTGGGAAGTCCTCGCCTTCTAATCCCAGGGTCTCTCCACCTTTGTGAGCTTCCCAGAAGGTCACCTCAGTAACAACAAGAAACACTTCATCAGTCTCCTGTTTGGAGAGCCCCAGACTTTGGGGAGCTCTGAGTCAGGAACTGTGGCTGAAGAACACGTGTGTGTGAGACCTGCCTCTTGGCCATCTGAGGGGTCGAAGGTGATTTTCTCTAAGATTCAGTCTCTTGGCTGCTCGTAGCCTGGTGCTGGCTCAGAAACTCTGCGATGCTGTGATGACCTCCTGCCCATCCCAGAGATGACCCCGCATCAGTGATTGACAGCTTCAGGGACCCAGAGAGCGCTTCCCTGTCAAACCATCTGCTTTAAGGGGAGGGCCAGCTCCCAAAGCGCTGCCCTCCTAGAGCCCCTGCCCAGGCAGGCTGCAGACCGCTCTGCAGGGCCCGGGCTCAGCGACAGCAAGCTGGCTTTCTTCCCCATTCCCTGCCCCGTCAGAACCCTCCTATGGAAGTCAGTGGCCTCCAGGTGTCGGCTCCAGGAGTGTCCGTAGAGCTCTCGGCTCACAGCACGTGAACTCAATCTGCACTCGTTTCAGCAGCACGCCCCGGGAAGGACTGTTCTCATTTCCACTCTGACCATGCTGTTTCTCTGAATTGCATCGTTGCCTTTTTGTGTTGTGTAGAGCATGCATTTTCCCAGGAAGGCAGACACTTTCACCCACCCGAAGAGCTGGGGTGGGGGACACAGGCATCTTGCGCCGAATGAGGTTACAATGACAAGAGCGGCTTCCTGGGACTTCCCACACAGAATCGTCCGGCGTGGCTCCCCAGCCCTCAGCCACATGCCGCTGTCCTCTGTGACGCAGCCCTGGCAGGCAGGGCTGACCCGCAGATGGCCCTGTGTCCGGCCACGTCGGAAAGCAGGGTGGCAGAATGCCACAGACGGACGGAACACGTGTCTTGAGAACTTGTGTCCTCGCCATACAGATAAGGGGCAGGGGTTCAGGGCACAGGCTGTCAAGGTGCTGGCCTTTTGAGAAAGGACAGGAGTGAGAAGAAGGACTTCTAAGAATTCAGCCGGATGCGCTGGAGACATAAACCACCCGGTGTTATTCCAGTAAGGACTCAGTCACCAGCCTTTAGGGACAGCCCTTTTCTGAAATTCTCCCGTTGACACTGCTCCACGCTCGTCACTCAGCCAGATTCACTTAATGCAAATAAGGTGATCTCCAAGCAGAACTGACTTCTGAAACCAGCCGCTTTTTGTTTGTTCCTGAAAAAGAGCTTGTCTACCAGCGACCTGTGCACGTGCGTTACTCGACTTATTCAACAGGGGCCTTGAGATGGTTTTCTTGAAAACCTTCAAGTGTTTAGCCGCACAGCTTTTGCAGAATGCCCTCCATCACGATCACACACGCACACGCACGCACGCATGCATGCACGTGCCTTGGCGGCTACAATGCGTGCAATGACTGAGTCAGACTCTTCCACTGATTTTTTTTTGTCATCAGATGAGGCTTAGGGTCCTACAGGCAATTAATCCACCCCCGATGCCTGAGCATCCCAGAAAAAAACAAGTGCTTTTTCTGTTCAGAAGATCTTATTGCCTTCTACATTGCAGCTCTTTACCTCTTGCCGACTTGGACTTATGCATTGGGAAAATGTGGACAGTCAGCCTAGAATTCAGGGGAATCTTTATATTCGAAAATTAAACAAAAATAAACCTTTGCTAGCTTGCGGGAACAGATGATTTCAATCTTCAATTGTCAAAGGTTTTGGAGGAAGAAATGGGTCCTGGGAACTCTTGTTAAAACGAGTAGATACATGTAGATAAATTATATATTACTTTTTTTTTTTTTTTCCAGGAGTATGACTAATATATTTGTTCAAAAGCTACCGTGTCAAGTCTTAGATTAGTGCAAGTGATCATTTGGAGAACCACTTCTGATCCTGAAAGGGTCATTCTTTCCATGAACCTGGAATTCTTCAGGTGTTGACTCTGTTTGAAGTTACAAGTGTGCCTCCTGTGTGTGAGGCATTTACTGCGCAGTGAGCTGAGCGGGAGGCAGCCTCCCCGGCCTGTGGACACAGACGGCCTGACGGCCGGTGCAGGCGGCGGGGAGGAGGCCAGTGCGCGTCACCTCGTCACGTGCGTCTGCGTTTTGAGAGGAGGCTTTCTGGGGAGCGGTACCCGAATGGTGGTGAAGCATGTCCCTAAGGGGACCGACCAGGAGAGCTGGTATCTTCTAGAGGAAAGATGCAGGCAGGAATGACGGCGAGCAGGCAGGAAGCAGGACAGGAGAGGAGGGAGAGGTACGGCATTTATTTTCAGTCCGCTGTTCGCTTGTGCTTCTTGAACCTGGGATCCTGGGATGCTCGTGGATGACACTCAGGGAACTGAACCCCTGGGCCACCACGGCGCACCAGAGGTGATGTTTTCCTATAAACTTGGATACCCCTAAATAGAACCACCAATAAATACTGTATTTCCTTAATGCAAAGATAAGAAAATATTTTTATCTTTTTTTCCCCCATTTCTTTTTTTGAGATGTCAGGAAGTTTCTTACCTTCACTTGAGAGTCGTGGGCTTTCTTTGAATTTTCACTACTGGATTTTCACTAGGACTGAGGACAGGTGGTGTGTTGGAATTAAGGGCCTACAGGAAATGTGTAAGCCGTGTAAAGAAGTCTGTTAGTGGTCTAGTGCCACCGTGAACAGTGACTCCAGACGTAGGTATTCACGCTCGCATACGTTTGTGGCTGCAGCATCTGGCGGCTCCACAGGCGCGGAGGTTGCTGAGGGTCCCGGAAACCCAGGCCTGGCTGCGCTGAGCTCTTCCCTGGGGCGCCCTCAGGCAGTCTGTGGTCAGAATTCCGTCCTGTGCTGAGGTCTGGGCGTCTCCTTTCCTTGGAGCTGTGAGAGCGGGGTGCTCGTCAGCTTCTGGAGCCTACCTCATTCCTGGGTGCCCTTGCCCTCTGTCTGTGAAGCCGGAAATGCAGACGGTGTGCGTGGCTCTCCCTTCCGCCTGTCCGGGAACCCAGCGGGGAAGGGCTCTCTGCTTTCAGGGCTGAGAGACGAGTTCGATCCCCCATGCCGCAGGGCAGCCTTTCCCCACGAACTGACCCTGCCTGGGCCCTCGCTGACCATCTCTGTAGGCCCTTGGCCATGTTGCATCCATAACATACATCAGGTTGTAGGGACTCAGATGTGGATGGATTGGAGCCATTATTCCACTAGTGATAAACCAGACTGTGTCTGGTATGAACTTAAAGTCTTGTGAACAAATTTACAAAACAATATTGATTATTTCTTTGGTTCGCAGTGCTGTGTTCATTTTAGAACTGCATTGGAGCTGCATTCCGTGTATATTTCACACCATGCCCACCACGCCCACCACCAGAGTTCCTTTACCACCGACCTTTTCCTCATCGCCCTCCTCCTGCTACCACACTTCTGTGTCCTGTCATATGTGTTGGGAGTTGTCTGTTCATTCGTTTCATTTCATTTTATCCCCCATAGGACTGAGACCATCCTTCTATGTTTCTGACTCATCTCACCCAGCAGGGTCCCCTCCAGGTCCCTCCAGGGGGGACAGAGGGCAGGATGTCACCTTCTTCACAGCTGCCTAGAGTCCCCGGGAGGGACTCCCTCCGTCCTCTGTGGACGGGCCCGGAGGTCGTGTCCAGGTCTCGTCTGCTGGGACCTGTGCTGCTGGGAACACAGGGTGCAGATAGTTTGTCTCATTAGAGATTTTGCACTCTCTGGGTGGGTCTCTGCCTAGAACTGGAATGGCTGGGTCCAATGGTAGATCCATCTTTGAAGAATAGCCATGCTGTTTTCCAAACAGGTTGCGCCCATTTTCATTCCCACCCACAGTGGAGCCGGTTCCTTCTTCTCCACACCCCTCCGACACCTGCTGTTTCCTGTCTGAATTGAACTCTTCCTAAAGCCCCAGTGAGGAGCAGAACAGCGGATGATGAAGTCGCGTCCCCCACCCCCCACAAGTAGGCAGGGTGACCAGGTCACGGCAGGAGGAGGTGATGATGCCGGGGTGAAGAGAGACATGACCCCTTTGGAGCCCACAGGGAACCCGCTGTTGCACGTCTGTCTAGGGCATTTCTGCACTTGGGAAGAGCTTGCCAGTGTGTGCAGTGAACCCTGGTCACCTCACACCTGGCGTTTCACGGGTCCGTTCACGAGGAAAGGGTGCGACTCTCGTTGGCTGTGCAGATGGCTCACAGGCTCTCGGGCAAAGCACCCGTGCAGGTCAGCTCCTTGCCTTCCCTCCACTGAACCAGCAACAGACTCATAGCATTCTCGGGCCGACTGAGCCTCAGGACACTCTTCTATTCCCCTTCTATTCAAGAATGGCTGAACATGTCGCTCGTCTTGGGGTCGGTGGCGTGTCATCAAAATTTAGAAAGCGAATCCTCTCTGTAGTTTTTGCGAGATGGCCACCTGTTTCCACTCGGCAGGAAGCAGCACTCAGGAGCTGGACGGCTGCTGGCCTTGAATGTGTGTGCCGTGAGCGGCGTGTGGCCACATGTGCATCCGAGGACCACTCTTGGAGGTCGACGGAGCACCTGTGGGATAGGGCGGGCGTGCCCCTGGCTGGGAGAAGTGGACCCACGAGGCTTGCTGGCCCCAGACTGTCAGACTGTCCTTGACCATAAAGGTGAGGACAGAGGAAGACGTGCCTCACAGTGTCATTGAGCAGCGTCTTTCAGATGTTTACGTAAAACTAGAGGAGAAGAATGCAGAAGTCTTCCTTAACCAGCAAGTCTTAACAGATTTTGGTGCCTGGCTGCAAGGCCTTGATATCTGTGTTTAGCAAAGTCCGCGAACCTCAGACTCCCTTTCCCTCAAGTTCGTATCTGGTGCCACTTGCCCTTTTCGATACTATTCTTGGTGTGAGACGTAGCCCATGCATGCGAGGGACTAGGGTCTCTCTTCATATTATGTGGGAAGAGCTTACTGGGGAGACTGGGCAGGGGTAAGGAGGGGATGCCAGGAGTTCTCTGAAGTTTCTGGAGCACGCCTTGGACTTCCCCTCATTCCCCGCATGGATGGAAACCCAGCTCCGTGCAGCTCATCGTAAATCGCTTGTTTGGGACTAGTGAAAGGTTAGGTTGAGATTAGAGTCTGCATTACCTCCAGGATTAGAGATGACATTAGTATTGAGATTAGTACAGGTGTTAGAATGAGGATTGACAGCAGATTATAATCCAGATTAGGGGAAAGGTCAGGTGGCCTCAGGGTGGTTAGGATTATCCTTGGGATTAGCAAAGGGAGTAGTTAGGAGGGGCCTCGGGAAAGCATGGGATAAGCATGGGGAGTAGCATCCAAATTAGGGTAGGCTTGTAGCTGGAATTAGTGTCAGCGTCCTCATCTGGGTTTAGGTTCATGGTCCTGGCTTAGGGGTTAGGGCTTTAGTTGAGGGGCTTAGCTTTGGAGTCATCTTGGGCCTCAGTTTGGGCTCAGGGCTGGGTGTGGGGTTAAGATTTAGGTCGGGATCAGGGTCAGGGTCAGGGGTTAATGATTGTCCTGATACCTGCTCATTTTCGTAGCCCTCACAGTATTTCAAGTATGGTATTGATCATGTTTCTCCTGCATGAGCACATTTCTAACTTTGAGTGTAAGCTGATCTCATCAGGGATTCCGTTGTTTTATTTTCTCCACTGCACCCTGACACCTGAAACTGTGTGAGTCTGTAGAAGACAGGTATTTTCAAGGAAGGCAGAAGGAATTCTTGAGCGCATTTCCCTTTCTGTATTTTGTGACTATCCCATTCAGTGTTGACTTCGATGTATGTAGGTCAGGCCTATTCTCATTATTTGCTGGCGGGAATGCACAGTGATTTAGTCACTTTGGAAAACACTCGTTTCTAATGAAGATTCATTTCTGAAGGACCCAGAAATTCCACTTGGTGGATATAGTCAAAGAAATGAGTGGGCCTGCAAAAAGATGCCTGAGAATGCTCGTGACGGCTTCAGTCATAAAGCCTCCAACTCAGAGAGACTGAATGCCCGTTCCCAGAATGTATCCTGACCTGTGGGCACATTCAGACGAGGGAACACTGCGGCCCCGAGGAAGAATGCACTGCAGAGGCAGTCACCTTGATGTGGACACAGGAAGCCAGGCCACGAGGCTCCATGACGGGGCCCCAGATGGTGCCGCCTTGGCGTCCACAGCGTTCAGCAGCAGGCAAGCTGTCCAGGGACAGACCTCAGAGAGTGTCGGCGTCCGCAGCTGGGACGGTCAGCAGGAAGCATGCTGAAGGGTCAAGTGTCCCAGCCATTGATCCTGGGTGCTCATGAGGTCACCTACCTATGAAAGAATGTCAGGAAGCTCTAGACAAGTGAAGTTTGCCTTTGGCTCCATGAAAATGAGTCCTGCGTCTATAAGACGCAAAGAGGGAATGAAATGTAGACCTGATTCTACTTCTTCACTGGGAAAAGTCATCCCCAGAGGAGCTTCTTTGCTAGCTGCGCTCATCAGAGAGAAACCTCTACCCTAGTGCTTCCTTTCTGACATGGTTCTGTTCTTTCCTGGGGACACTCAGGATGGGGCGGGGGTTGGAATCGCTCCGTGGCGTCCTAGTCTTGTCATGCCCATCCTTGTGAAAGTCTCAGAAAGCCATCTGGAAAGTGATACCTTCTTGGAGGCCGGTTTCCACGGTTTAAATACACAGGTCGTGATGCTCAGAACTTCCGCAGGGCGGGGCAGGACGACTTTCACTTTCTCCAGACGCTCGTCCTCCGGAAAACTCGCCCTGGATCACCTAGTGGGCCGGGAGGAACGCCAGGTGCTGGCACATAGCGCTTCAGACCCCAGTTCCAGGGAGCGCACAGTGGTTTGAGCCCGCCCTGGCAGAGGAGGGTGCTGCACCTGCCCGTTTGTGGAGGTGCTGCCTCACCGTGTGTGGGAGGAACCCAGAGGAACGGAGGCCCTGGCACAAGTCTGCACTGACCCTGTCGTCCGGAGCGGGCATGCCACCGACCAGACTCTGCCTCCAGCAGTGTGGGCGGTGAAGCACTGATGTCCACACTTCTCACCTGCGAGAGGAGCGGCTCCCTCAATGCCTCAGCGACGTGACACACAGGCTGAGTCCACTTTCACTACAGCTGCTTGGCGGAGCAGCTGTCTTCTTCATTAAACATGCCATTAAGGCACGACATAGTGACGTGAGTCACATCCGCGCTGTCACTCACCCTCACCACCACTTTCCATCCCCCACACTGCCCCCAGCACAAGAAGTCTGTCCCCACTCCGGACCCACTCCCGTTCCTGCTGAGATTCCCCAGCCCCTGCAGACTCTGACTCCTGCTTTTTGGCAGCGTCTCTGTGATGTGATTTCTGGGGACGGTTTCTGAGCAGGGAAGCTGCCCTTCCAGGCCCTTGGTTCAGGTCTTCTGAGTGTTCCTCTCTCTGTCACCCGAGCCATTTGACACATGACTGAATCACTGGGTCATAAAACCAGCACTCCCTGGAGAGGAAATAACATCTTTTCTCACGTTAAAAGGCTGTATCTGTCTGTCCAGGAGAGACTCACTGCTCCATCCATTAATAGTTTTGTGTGTGTGTGAGTCTGTCTGTGTGCATGTTATAAATACATGTGGTAGGAAAACAACCATTGACGAAGAGAGCTTCTGTTAGAGTCTTTGGCACATGAAAATACTTTAGTAGACGTGCCCTCTCTTTGCCCCACTCTAGCATTGCAGACCATGAAGGGAGACACCCACCATGTCCTGGGTGCTGGTCTAGAAATAGGCGTGACCTCCATCCTCCATCCAGGCACCTGCAGCGGGACAGACAGCCTCATGATCCTTAGACCACCCACTTTGGCACAGCCAGACATGGGCCTCACTCTGTTAGCCTCAGCTGCAGTGTTTGACCAGTGCACGGATGTCAGTGGCCAGTGGAGAGAAGACTGCTTTTTGTGGAAGGCTCACGCCTTGGAAGTCCATGATCCATCTCCAGTATTTCAAGGTGCAGCAATCTCACCACCTTTACCCAAGTCTGAGCCCTGCTGTCAGATTCCAAGCCACGGCAGCCAGCTCCAAAAAGAGGGTGTCCCCCCAAAGCACCTACCCCTGTGGTTTCCAGACTGCACTCTCCAGATTTCTAGGCTGCATATTCAGGAGGACTTTTGGGGTCCCCAGTTTTCTGCTCTGATGGCAGGTTTTCAGGGCAGATTTACAGTGGTGAGATTGGCTGTGGGCGCCTTGCCCTGGGGAGCAGGAGATTACTCCATACACAGACAGGCTCATTTCTCCGCTGCCTCCGAAATATCCCAGGGTGATGTCCGCTCTCATTGTCATCTCATCTTTCTATCAGCATTTGCTTATCCTAACCGCTCTTTCACGTGAAGTAGACAGGCTGTCAGCATTTTCTGATGCGTTCCTGTGAATAGAAGGGCTGTTTATTTCCCTCTTTCTTTCTAAGACTCTAAGACTTTCCGTCGTCTTGTACCTGGGCTCCTTCGAAGCTTTATCCACCATCACTTCCAATGTGCGTGGCATGCGTCTTCCCCCAGCCGCTGTCCTTCCTGGTATTCCTGCCTCAGGGGGTCTCCTCAAATGGGAAACTTAATTTGCTGGCTTTGGTATTTAATCAAAGAGATGGAATGTGAATTGAATTCCCGACTCTTGAGAGCAGAGCTTATTCACTCTTCGCCAAAGAAGAGTCTTTCTTTTTAAGGACAGGAAAGGCATACTCGGTATGTTTCGACCTCCCTGCTCTGTGACAAGAGTTCCTGTGTGCGGAAGTCATGAGGTGTGGCTGTTGGGAAATATAATCACCAGACAGGAAGCTTTAAATGACCGGCATGAGTTAGAATGGACCATCCAGCCATGCATGCATACGTGCAGACATCAGTCCTGCGAAATGATGACCTCACATAGCCGTAATCCGTGTGCTTTCAGAATAAGGATTTCTGTCTAGAAAGGCCGCGGGATTGACATTTCGGTGAATCGGCTGTACCATAAAGGGTGGGGTTCCCACATTCCCAGCTGTGGGCATTTGATGTTGCCTGTCTGTCACTGTCCTCCCGTAAACATTGGTGGGGCACCCAGTAAGCAGTGAGGCCAGGGTGTCTCTCGTCAGCACCAACGGCTAGAATCTACCCAGTTTGGGAAAACAGCGTGAGCTGTCAGGAAAACCAAATGGTTCACTGAGAAGGGAAGGCCCAGTCCCATCGTTATTGGCAAACAGGGCTTGTGAAGCCATGAACACAGCACCCTGTGGAAGCAGAGGACTTTGCAAACGTCTCTGACCGCGTCAGTCAGAACTCGGAGCTTAGAGAGCGCAGTGCTTCCTGCGTGGCTGGACGGTCTTCCGCGGATTCTGCCGCTGCTGACACCAGCTGGGGACTGGGACCCCGGAGCTGCTGGACATGGCTGCCTCGAGAGGCCGCTGGCGGCGACAGGCTGGTCTAGCGCATTTATTTTCACATTCTCCGCAAGCGGTATAGCTGTGTCTTGTCTCAGCAACAGACACAACCCAGGGATTGCCATTTCTCCGCACGGCGTGTGCTGGGGGCTCCTGAACATTCTTCAGCAGCTCGGTTCACATCCTGGGAATTCCATGTGTCCTAAAATAGACCAGCCAGATGGTGGACACAGAAATGCATCACTTCCCAGGACTGGGGAGGAAAATGGGAAGTTTAAAATGACCCACCCCCCTACCCCGCCGCAAAAAAAACCAAAAAAGAATCACGTTGCGCTGTCGACAGTGTGAATGTGCGTTGGTCTGGAGGCCATGGCACGCTCTGAAATTCTCTGCTGTGCCCGATGCTCCTCTCCAGCCCTCATCGATGTTTTCACTGTCGCCGCTGGCCCTGGACGCTTGTAGTTCTCGCTAAAATACAGCACAGCATCCGTGCCTCCAAGTGTGATGCGTTTGCTTAGGAAATCTTGCTCTGAACCCCGTAAGAGGGCTAAACAGCCTTATAGGATATAAACTGGAATTCAGAGTTCCAAACAGAGGTTCCCGGCAGAGGGCGCATTTGAAGAGATTTGAAGGGAAAGAAATATTGACTTCTTCACACAGTGTGTGTGTGTGTGTGTGTGTGTGTGTGTGTGTGTGTGTGTGTGTGTGGAGGATGGTATGTCAGGAGTTCAGAACACTGAGCCCGTGTCAAAGGAGATGATGACTATGCTGCTTTGCCTCCACTCTTACTGAGGTAAAACGGGCACCCTGGTGAGAGATTGAAAGTGGATGTGAGGGTTCCACGTATGTGTACATCATGAAAGGACCGCCCCCTGCCAAGCCACTAACTCACCCTTCACCTCACCTGCGTAAAAATGCTCTCCTTGGGCTGTACTCACGGAGCACCTACCGATTTTAGAGCAGAGGGCTCGTCACTGTGACCATTCGTTCCATCTTATAGCTCAGAGTGTGTATGTACCCTGTGAGCCAACTGCTGATTCCCCCACGTCCAACCCCAGCCCCACTTCCTTCTTCTCTTGCTTCCTTCTTCTCTTCCTTCTTCTCTTCCTTCTTCTCTTGCTTCTGTGCGTGTAACTAGCTTTGCTTCCACACGTAAAAGATCTCATGCAGGATGTGTGCTTCTCTGGCACAGTACCTTCCAGATGCACCCTTGCTGTCCAAAAGGGCAGGATTTCCGCCCCCTTTTAAGGCTGAATAATGGAAGGCAATTTAGGCAAGAGTAGGCAAATTGGTGGAATTCATTTCTTCCACCAGGTGAGTGGAAGAGTGGAGGAGCCAGAGAAGGCTCTCGCGGAAGCTAAGTGGTGAGGGGCTGGCTCTCGGGGCACATGACTTGTGAGAACGTCCTTCAGGGCACTGCCCCCAGGTCATCATGAGAAGACCTTGAGAGAAAAAAGCGATGGGTTGCAGAAGAAAGGAAGCTTTTGAAACAGAGCAATTTGAGCTAAGTGATTGTCAGATCAGACACGGTGGGAATAAAGTTCGCCATCCGGGTGTGCCCTGCCTAGGAGGCAGGCCGCCTGGTAATGCACACAGGCATGCAGGCCGTCAGCATTGTCCCTGAGGTGGCTGCCACCTTCTTGGAAGAACAGAAGGAAGGCACTGTGCCTTAGGCGAAGCGGTCCTTGAAATACAGGAGCCATGTGTAATTCTGGTGGGCAGCGGTGAGAATGATGAATAGCACAGGTACCTCACAATGCAACTTCTCTCCCTTCTTTCCTCTGTCCAAAAACCTAATTAGTCGTCTTCAGGCTGCCAATCCTGATTTCAGAAAATGCATAAATGAGAGAAAAACATCACGCCTTCACTGGGCCTTTTCTGGCTGGGTTTCACGTCACAATACGTGAGTGGTCGATGCTGGGGAGTCGTGTGTGCAGAAAACCCCATCACTCAATGATGAGGACTATCAGAAAGAAATGACCACAATTTGAGCACCTGAGATGACCCAAGTCCAGGCGAGGGGTCCTGGAGAGGGGGCTGCTAAAATCTTTAAACGGTGGGTGGGAAGTCTCGAAGTCATTTCCAGGGCAAACTCTCCAACCTGGTCCCATTTCTAGAACTTATCAGCACTTTAGAAAAATATCTGCAATAAACGGCATGTTGGAAATTACTTGAAGAACACAGTCCGCAGGACGTTTTCTAGGGGAAAAAATGACTCAGAGTCTTAAAGCAGTAAATGACCCTGGAAAAAAGTCTGAGCGCTATGATTGATTACAAGAGCTCTAAGTGATGTATCTGTCCTAGGACTCTCGATGCACATATTTTAGCAGAAAGTCAAGAAAAATGAACATGACGGCATTTAAAGACCGCTAAGGATCTTTGTCGATTTGGTTTGAAGTGATGCTGGTGTTGTGGTTTGGGGTCTGGAGGGGAAGATTTTCCCTTGTGCTTCTAGCTTCTTCTCAGGCTGCTTGAGCAAACACTTTCACATTAGAGAGATTAGCAGGGAAAGAGAACAAATTTAATTACACGTGCAGGGGGGTTTACCTGGCTGTAAATTCCAGAGTAAGTGGGACAGGCAGAAGATATCCATCCTGAGCTGAGAAGTGGGATAAGGGCCTGGGGTACAGGGTGAGAAGAGGGGTCTCACCTGAGGCGCAGAGGGATGACTTGTATGACAAAACCCGAGGCTCTGGATATTTGCCGTCCATCTAGTTAGGTTACTCTGATAGGAAGGAGATGTCTCAAGATGGCCCTAAACCTGGGTAATCTCTATTCTAAGTACTTAAGGTAATGTTAACAGTTCCTCTCGAAGTCCAAAGGCCTCCATTGACCTTAGCTCCATGGGACAGGATGGCACATATGGAAAAAAATTGCTCTGAACATCTTAGGGAAACTGTTTTGATGAACACCTCAGGGAGACTGTTCTGAACCTATTGGGGAAACTGTTCTCAACACCTTGGGGAAACTGTTCTCAACACCTTGGGGAGACCTGACCGAACACCTCGGGGAGACTGTACTGAACACCTTGGGGAGACTATTCTGATGAACACCTCAGGGAGACTGTTCTGAACGTCTTGGGGAGACTTCTGAATATCTTGGGGAAACTGTTCTCAACACCTCAGGGAGACTGTCCTGAACGCCTTGGGGAGACTGTTCTGAGCACCTTGGGGACACTGTCCTGAACATCACAGAGAGGCCTGCCTAAGCATTCGGAGCCCTGTCCTTTGTGGTTAAGTTTCTCAAACACTTGTCCTCATCCGTGAGGTCTAGTGACGAAATTGCAGGTCTCTGACAGCGACTCAGATGGTCAGAAGCTTTCTGAATCTCCAGGTCCCGTGTGGATTTCTGAGATACGCACTTTCAGCGCTAAGAGACACCGGGACAGTCGCTGTGTGTCTGAGATTTCTTCAAGAGCATTCGCTAAAGGGAAACCAGACGGATGGATGATGGACCTACGACAGATGCTAATGGTGGGAAAGTGGTGGTGGAGATTCATTAACCTCGTCTGTCTCATGAGGCTGTTTGAGATTTTCTACAATAATAGCAAATAAGAAAATATAAAGCAAAGAAGAAATGGTTGCCACTTCTAAAATTGTGGGTGTACCTATTTCCAAACTCAGGTGTGTTTTCTCCGTTCTGTCCACACCCAGGAATCTCGGGGAGCATGGGGCTGAGGCAGCTCAGGGTGTGTGTCTACCTGAGACCTGGCCCAGCTGCGTTCACCTGGGGACAGCTTCCTCCCGGTTGGCCGGCAGTCTTCCCTTCTGCGGGCCGCACCATGTCAAGGACTTGTGGACCGGCTGCACAGTGGCCATCGCGGGGCAGCTTTTCCAGAGAGGTGGTGGGACTGGTGTGCACCCTTGTCAGAGACACTGGGCCCCCGTGCTTACACAACATCTTTCTCAGGGAACACTGACAGCAAATTAATTGTGTGGTGGTACCCTGGACACGGCCACCGACACACATTTCTGAGAAATCGAATGGGGTCTCAAGTTCAAATGGCAATTCCATGGGGTAAGGACAGATTTCATAAAGGAAACCGAGACCCTTATCACGGAACCTACAACTTGACAAGTTTTAGACAGTGTTCCCGCACTTTTCAGGTCCGTGCGGGCCAGGCGTGTAGTTGCTCCTTCAGTGGAGGCCGCTGAGGCCCCAGGTGTCCGTCTCACGTCCAGAGGTAGAATGAAAGCCAGAAGGCGCGACAGTCAGCCTCAGATGTCTGTGCTCTCTCGTTGGCCGCTCTGTGTCGATCTCAAAAAGTCCTTTCAGCTCAGTTCGGCCCAGTGCAGGGGCACAGGGGCTGCAGTAGCCAGGGGTCCCCAGACACCAGCCTTCTCGGAAGGCGGTCACCCAGCCCTCTTGGTGTTATGGACACCTGGACACTAAGCGGGACACCGTGTCCACTTCAGAGGTGTCTGACGCATGACGAGGGCTTTTTATCTGAAGTTTCCTGGGCTTCCAGGTCTCTTGCTGGAAGCAGGCAGCTGTGCTGTATTTTGCTGACTGTGGACTCCTTGCAAGTCCCATGAATGGGATCAGACATGACCCTTCGTCAAAATCGCCTTCAGGTGAGAGCAGCTGGGTCTGGGCTTCTGGGAGGTTTGCAGTCAAGACTCAACACTTAATAGAAAATATTATTTGTTCAAAAGGCTCAGGGAGCAGGATCTGTTTTCCGAGATCTAATTTGTGGATTTCAACATCCACAGTGCCACCCTCAGGACGCTCTGGGACATGCATGGTTCCCAGAACTGGTGCCAACAACTGGGAAGAAATCTGCCATCGACACCACCTCCATAGTCACCACCTGTCTCACTATAACCATCCTCCTCATTACCATGTCATCACCATCACCAGCATCACTGTCTCCATCATCACATCTTTATCACCTTGACCATCCTCCTCATCACCATCAACAAGACAGCAATGTCAATACCATGTCATCAACATCACCAGCATCACTGTCTCCATCATCATCATCATCTTTAGCACCTTGACCATCCTCCTCATCATCACCATCTCCATCATCACCCCAATACTACAATCATTATACCCATCATCATCATTTTATCATCATGACATTCTCACCCTTACCACTATCGTCATCCTCTTCACCATCTTCATCACCATCATCCTCATCATTATTAGGACTAGGAGAATTTAATGTCTGGAGGCTCCATGCTAAACTACAAATCAATAAGGAAGCCCCAAACCACAGGAATCCAGGACCAGCCCGGTTGAAGCCAGCTAAGCGCCTGCTGAGAAGTGTGAGTTGCATGGGGCAGTCAGAGAGGAGGGGTCGTCAGGGCTTCCGTTAGGGGCTGCTGATCCTGGCCAGGGGCGGGTGGTGCTGGCTGGGCCTCACTCCCTGTTTCCAGAGCCAGAACGAGTGTTCCTCACAGACGATAACCCAAACTCTCAGTGGTCTCCCCCAGGCGTCTCTGTCCGTGTGTGGGGTCCACAAAAAGGGACAGCTGTGCTGAGATCCCAGGAATGCACCTGTGTTTGCTCAGTCACCTAAGTCCTAAAACTTCCTGTCCATGCTCTGGGGTCCATCTTGCAGAGCGAGCACCAGAGAAGCCACTTTGCTGGTTCCCTTTGTAGACTGACGAGATCCATGAAGCACGCAGATACAGGTGCTCAGATACTTCCTTCTGTGACGTCGCACTTGACCGTTTATCACATCTGGTCATGTGAGGAGGGAGGATGGGTGCGGAGTTGTGGACATAGGGATGCAGGTGGGTGGTTTTCCAAGGGAGAGGCAGCACAGCAGAGAAAATGGCTTACAAGCTAGAAGTCTGCAGATTTCCATCAGTGCAGCCTTTTTGTGGAGGGCTGGCTGCTCTGCATCCCTTTTGTCGGGGGGCCACACCCTGAAGCATTACCACTGGAATCCACACGGATGACTGTGATGCGAATGAGCAGGTCTGCGCGGGTCTCGTTTGACTCCTGGGAAGCAGGTGGCTGACCTCAGACCTGCTTTTCCAGAGGAAGAAGGGGAAGGAGGTCACTTGATAGACGGCCCACAAAGGTCAGACAGCTGGAAGGGGCAGGCCCGAGGTCAGGCTGGCTTCCTCAGAAGCAGACTTGCAGGTGAATTCTGACCGCAGTGGACAGGTTTCTCGCCTCCTGTGAGGGAGTGTGTGTGCACTGAAGTTTGTGTTCCTTTCCCCAAGGTGTGTACAGACCTGCACGTCCTCTAGAAAAGACTGCACACAGTCACCTGCGTATTTGCCATCCGTGTAAGTACATTAAGCTCCGGGCAGGTGATGCGGGTTGTGATTTAAAGGAAAATCAACGCTGAATGCAGCTGTAGTTTGCTGACCTTGTCCGCCAGCCTGGACATTCCACTGTCATTTTTGCCTTCAATTTCCCTTTTCACTCCTTGGTTGAAAGTATTACTAGAGATGCTTGATCTGGCTAACTGCTGCTTCGACAAATAAAGCCTTAGAAGCTGAGTCTGTTTTTCAAAGCGGACTCGACAGGAAAAAATGGGTCGTGTAGATAAAGGATAAAGAGAATTTCCAGGTGAAATATCTATTGCTATGGTCCATAACGATGCTAATTTGTTGGCCTCTGGACACAGATTCTCTTCCTCCCTGAATCGGCGGCAGACAAGATGGAAATACCCCCATCTAGTGTTGTCTTGGAGAAAATGGAAACAAACGTTCCCACACCTGTGATTTCTCTGTGGCGGGACAGCTCTTAGTCTCAGATAAATGGCCTCTTGTGGTCAAAGCAGAAGGTGATACCTATATTTAAATTCACCTCATGAATATTTACATTAAAAATCCAGTGAAGCATCATGAGAATAATCCTCTTTAAGTCAGGCCAGGCAGTCTTTGCTTGGCTCTGATCTCATTGCATAGAAAGAGAATTTTGTTACCCACTATCACTTGGGAGTTATGAGATGGAAGTTTTTTAAATGCCTGTGTAGTTACGAATGGCTCATTTATTTGGTTTTTGAAAAGCTGCTCCTGAAAACGCTTTGGGTCACACGCGAGAATTGGTGAGTGCCCTCCAAAGGAGAGGGACTCAGCTGGTCGATGTCTGGTGCCCCTCTGGTCCAGGCTCTGGTTTTAGGGAATCAGATCAGCCCTGGACGTCATCCGTCTTCAAATGTTTTGGATTTGATGCTGCCTAAAATGGATCCCACCAAACTGTGTCACTTCCGGCATGTTCTAGTTGCATCTAAAATACTGTATCCTCTTAATTTATCATTTTAATCATTTTAAAATGGTTTCTTTTGTTCAGAAGTGTCTATGCATTCAGGAGATTGAAAGTGCATCTCAGTCTGTATTTCCCAGCAGTGTCCCAGGGCCCTTCCTCCCTGCTGCCTGTTCCTCCTTCCTTCCCTGGTTCCTTCCCTCCACCCCACCTCACCCCCACCCTCACCCCCACCCCGAGGTGACAGTCCATGTCCTGGGAATTTTGAGATTGTCTGGGTTTGTTGTTTCTCTGTATCCCACATGGGAGTGAGACCATCCATGTCTTTCTCTTTCCCACTTTTCTCACTTAGCACGATCTCCTCCAGCTCCATCCAGGTGATGGCCCGGGGCACAATTCCCTCTTTTTCACAGCTGCCTAGAATCCCACTGAGTGTGTAGACAACAGTGTCTCCATCCATCCTCTGTGGGCAGCAAAGAGGGTGCTCCGGCTGCCGTGAACTGTGCTACTAGGAACATAGGGGTGCAGATGTTTGTCCTGATGAGAGATTTTGTCTCCTCTGGGTCTCTGCCCATTAGTGGGATGGCTGGATTGAATGGTAGATCCATCTTGATTTGAAGCATCTCCATACTGTTTTCCAAAGCGGTTGCTCTGATCAACATCCCCCCCCCACCCACAGTGCAGGAGGGTCCTTTCTCTCCACACCTGCTCCGACCCAGGTTTTTTTTGATACAGACCATCGTCACTGGTGTGAGGTGGTATCTCGTGGTGGTTTTCATGTGCACGTCTCTGCTGCTAAGCGGTGTCGAGGATATTTTCTGTTGTGTTTTGCCCCTCTGTGTCTGTTCCTTGGAAAGGTGTCTGTTCATTTCCTCTGCCGTTTTTGAGCGCATCTTCTGATTTTTCCTCTTGAGGTGTGTGAGTTCCTGTGTATTTTGGAGATGAACATCCTGCCTGATGTATGTTGTCCAACGTTCTTCTCCATTTCCGCGGGTTGCCTTTTGTTTTAGGGGCCTCCTTTCATTGGATGTAGACTTTTTAGTCTGGTGTAATCCCATTGTTTCATTTACAGCCTAATTTTGACAATCTGGAAAGGGTGAAGCCTCCCACACATGGTAGATAGAAGCCTCTAAACACAAATCTGTCACAGCAGCCTTGTAAACGTGCCTGATGTCATCCTGTTACCACAGCTGTAAGATGCCCATGACCATCCCTCAAAGCCCTAGAGCATCTTGTCTGACATCATCTGTTTCCTTCCCTGCCTTTCAGTTTCTCTTCCATTTGGCCAGGAGCATTTTATTGCAAAGTAATATGATTTGATGTTGGGAACCTTTGTGGGTTCCACGTTTTCCTGCTGGGTCTGTGCACACCCCCCACCCCCCATGTCAGATGCTGAAATGCTAGCCGCCTGTGTGATGGTGTTAGGAGGCCGTGCTCCTGGCAGCTCGGCCGCCCAGGCCGTCGGGGCCTGATGACTGGGGCTAGGACCTTTATGAAAGGAGCGCTAGTGAGCTGGCTTGCTCCCAGTCCTTCCACAATATGAGGACACGGGCAGCATGGCCTCTGTGGATCGGGAAGCGGGTCCTCACAGAGCCATCCTGGCGCCCGCTGCAGAGTCTGCAGCCCCACAGCCCCAGGGCTTCTGTGAGACACACGTTTTCTGGCCGAGGGCCCCCGGCGCACAGCGTTTTCCCACAGGAGCCCGGTCCGCTGAGACACTTAACTAAACTGCATGCTGTTATTTAGCGTTTTCTTTTCACTCTAAGACTCTGAGAATTGACATTTCCTTTAGCCTGTGAGATGATTACCCTTATTATGATGACATAGTCATCAAAGCAGCATAAATGTTTTTTTTAAACATAACCAGGGATAACGGTTCACAGGAGATACTCAGAGAAGTCTCCTGATGAGAGAGGTGGGTTTTATTTTCTGATTTAAATGCATGGAGCCACAGTGACTTGGCAGTATTGACATTGGGGCTGGAGTCTCTGGGGAGCGGGAGGGAGAGGTCCTGTCATTGCAGGGGTTTGAGCAGCGTCTCTGGCGCGTTCCGCTAGTGGACGTAGGAAACACCTGTGACTCCAAAATTGCCTGCCAGGCTTTGCCGGCTCTCCCTGAGGAGCACCGTGCCCACACTGGGAGAAGCATCCGCCCCCCAGCTCAGGAGCAGCCCTGCTGAGTCTTCAGTGAGCTCAGCCTCCAACGGGGTGAAATCAAATCCTTGGAAAACACGATTTTCAATCAGATTGACTACCATCACTCGTCATTCATTTTCTCATGTTCTCTGACATGGTTTCCCTTAGAAGAAGTCTTTTAACCCCATCCACAGAGTTGAGAGCAATCTCAACGTTGCTGAGACTACATTTTTGGGGGTTGAAAAGGTGCCTTATGTACTTGTTTTTGTCACAATGTTGGATCTAGGTAAAAGATGGGCTGAGAAAATGAAAAACTTCCATGGTGGAACCTAGTTAGCAAATCAGCCCTTTTTTAAAGTCATTGGCCGCATCTTATGTCCTTTCTGTTCAAACAGATGACAGTCTGAGCCTAAGAAATGAGTTCATCTGTGTTCAGAGAGCACCCTCATCCCTACAGTGGAATGAATGACAGTCGACAGGGGTAACTGATTACCAAAAGCAGAAGAGAAGTAAAAAATGAATTTATTTTTCTCATCAGTTATAGGCACAAGAATAAATTGATACCCAGTTGCTCATGATTTAATGCGAAGTCTGGCAACGTGATGTGGTGCCTACGATTGCAAGTCCTGATTAAGCAAGGGATGTGACAAACAGCGTTCTCACGGTCAGTGTGTGTGGTGGTGTTAGGTTTGGGGGAATAATTAAAGAAAAACCATGTATAAAAATTCCAATGTAATACACTAATTCCGTGAGATGTCCGGATCTTGCTTTGCCTCTATTGAATGAAAAAGAAAGATTAGCAAACTAGAAATGAATCATCCCAGCAGCCTCTGCGTGCTCTGTATTATTAATGTGAAGGAGAAGATTAAGCATATTGCAAAATGAAGTAAGGTAGGATGGACTGCAACTCAGTGCCTACGGTTGGACATACTTAGTCAGGGAGCTTTCCATGATTACTGGGGAACACGTCAAATGCCGAGGAACCCCATAGAATGTTTTCCTTCTTCTGTAGGTTTTCATTTGCAGCCGATAAGGATTGGGGAGGCCCACACCTGTGTCAGGTGTATGGGATAAAATTGGGATTTCTCACCTGCACTGATATGGCTGCTCGAAGGTGTTTTTCTTCCCCATTCATGGCGTGTTGAGAGTCTGACGATAGTTTTTTTGCACGGTGGCGAGAGGAAAAGTAACTCTCGTCCCTGAGCATTTTTAACGAACGTGCTTGGTGCTTTATTACGAGGCTCTCTGGAAAGACCAGTGAGGAGGGCGGGAAAGACGGCATGTGCACATCTGTCTCCTCCCACGCCAACAGCGCGTCTGCAATCTAGCCTAGTCTCGGGGAGGGCCCGCATTTCTCACGACCCGTCTCTCTCTTAAAATGGGAGCCGAAAGTGAACGCAGCCCAGAAGGCACTGCTGTGAGCTGCTCTCATCAGCGGGCATTTTACCTTCCCTTCCCAGATTCCCAGCAGTTGAAATCTCTGCTCCTGTCTTCGCCCCAGCTGTGCCGGTCGTCGTGGATTCCTACACTGATTTCACTGGTGGCATCAAGAGCCTGGAAAAGGAAAGGGACAATGACCTGTTGATGACGCCAGCCTTCACACTGAGACCTGATTTAAAAGCCTTTGATTTCATTAATAGGATCACTGAGTCTTCTTCCCTGTGATTATAACGTGGAGAGTTGTGGCTTTCAAAGTACCACTCACCATCCGAAACCTTTCAAGTGCCCTGGACAGTCTGCGAGGATAGGTTGACGGCATGGATTCATGCGTGCCGGTGTTTTTCCTTCTTCTGAGTAAACAACTTACCGAGATCCCGAGGCCCAGGTCTAATCTAGGCGGCCTCCTATTTTTGTAAATAAAGCTTTATTGAGATGCCTCACACCTATTCCTTTCTGTGCGGTGATGGCGACTTTGGAGCCTCCGGGGAGGAGCTGGGTGGCCGTGGCTGGGACAGTGTGACCTCAGAGCTGAGCGACTTTTCTGTCTTTCCACGAAGACTTGTTGGATGCTGCCTTAGACCTCTGCATGGTATAGATTAGCCTCGGCCAGGTGTTGTCTTGGTGTGTGCCAAGCTGGATTAATTATCTGTAGGAGATTTCAGATGCTACAGTTATGTCTCGGAGCATCTTTCTAGCTGGAGCACATCTCCCCTGCTTTATTCTGGCAGATAGACTTCCATATGCCTGGCATATGTGAGCACATCTTTCACGGGGCACTTTGATCAAAGGTTTGCTTTGATCAAAGAGACTTTCCGTTCACATCTTCCTTGACTGACCACCGATTGCAGTACTGACATCTGTCCTGTTGTATTTGGCTATTTACAGTAATCACAGCGGAAACAGGTGTCAGTTCGCTGTCCTCGGAGGCTGCTCCTGGAATCATGTTCATCAACTTGCATTTGTGGCTCGTCTTGGCAGCTTGAGCAAATAAAAATACAGGATGCCCAGATTGCAGATAAACACTAGATAATGTGTGCGTGGGCTTAAGTCTCATGAAAATGGAACTCAGAGTGAATAGGCTGTGCTGTGTGTAATCTAGTGATGTAGTTTATGGCTCTCTAGTATCGTGGGCATGCTTCCGGGAGCAGTGGTGGCCTTGTGACACCCCTCAAACAGCCAGTACACTTGAAACAGAGATGAAAAACTCTGCTCTCACGAATGCCAGTGATTGTGCTCACCGCTGCCGGTTCCTGGAGACACTGACTTCTGCAGACCCTGGTTGGTTTCTTATTGAAAGGAAAGAGGCTGAGCCTAGATTGAGGCGCCGACGGTTTACTGAAATAGCGCCAGAGTCCCTATAACGTGGCTCCAATTTTGTCACCCTGATGTATTAACTAGGCCCAAATGCCTGAAATCCTCATATCCTGGGACCCCTTTTTCCATGTATCACCCCGTGAAAGAAGTAAGAAGCACACCAGTGGGGGCCGGGCTGCTGTCCTCGTTTCCTGGCCGCGGTCCCCAGGCCAGCTGACAAAAGTGGGTGCTGAAGAGGGATTCTCCAGCCAGCTTGCCACAAAGCAAGCACACACACTCAGGCTGGAAGACACATTCCCTTTGGCAGCCGCGGAGTGAGAGGAGCGGAGCGGCTGATTGCCGGCAGCCTGCCGCGCTGTGGGCATGGGACGCCTGAGGAGCAGGCCCTGGAAACTGGCTCAGGCCGATAGATCAGCGGCCCTGAGATCTCGTCTGTGCTTGGAACTTGACTTGAGAGACAGACACTTTGGGCTTCGCACTGAAGTTCAGGAAACGTGAAAAAGCAAATTTCCGTCTTGTTTTCGTCGACCATAGCCTTGGTAATGACGCACTCACAGAACGATCCACTCACTTGCCAGTCCCACCATGGAAACGGCTGCAGGAGGCTCGATGCGTGTGGAAGTGGAGTCGGCTTGCAAGTGCAGAGGAGAACAGAGTGCCTTGGGGCTCCTCAGCCTTCTGCAGCCCACCGTTAGCATTTCTTTCCTGGACAGCCAAGCTGCACTTTCCAGGGCTGGGCTCGAGGCTCTCGCTGCGGGGACTGGACGACGCGTGGCTCATGCGGAGGAGGAACTGCCCGCACCGGATCACGGCTATTCCTCCCCTTTCTCTCTCATAAGGCGCAGGAGACACCGTCCTTTTGACGCCGATTCGATGGCTGTCACAACGGACAGTGTGTAACAAGTACATTATCTGCAGAGTGAAGCTGATTGTGGAGACTGGTCACTGCAGTCAGACATGGGTCAGCTCGGTGATGCAGCACTGGGCTGCTTCTCTGGAGATGCCACTTGCTTCATATTGGAACTGATGTCCGTGCTTGGACAGCTTGCCTAGGATGCTGTGGGGCTCAGTTTTGGGGGACTTACACTCAAGCCTCTCCCATAGGTTTGCATGCCGTTTAATAACATCTCACCAAACATATCATCAGGCATTGCTCGTGCATGTTTCAAAGCTCCGTGTGGCTAGAAAACCCTGCCGGATTTCTTTGTAGTGAAACACAGAATGACATTTATTTAAAAAGTTCTGCAAACTCTCTTCTTTCTCCTCTGTATGCTCCGGAGAATTCATGAAATCCCAGTGGAATGCCACTGGGGACATACTGGTGCGATGGGTAGATTCTCAGTGTATCCCCCAGATGTGACAGCAGGGAGACCCAGAGGGCCCCTGAAAGCAAAGATGGATAGGACTCAGTGTCTGATGCACTGAACTGGTTGGCACTGATTTTTCTCAAAAGCGATTTGTTATGTTACCCACAGAACTTGGTTTTCTCTAACGAGGTTGTTAGTGTATCGTGACAGCCGATCCATTCCTCATAAATTACCATGTCATATACATTCAAGCAGAATGGCTGGAACAAATGGGACAGAGCAATGACTAGAGCCTTTCAGAAATCACTGTCTTCTGTTGATGCATTCTCAGCACATCTCTGTGGGCCATGATGCCCTCTACTTTGTTCCATGGTGAGCACATTTCATGGGCTGGCAAGTCTCTGTCCTTGAGAAGTGGTCGGGGTTTGCTTGGTTGGTCCCCTTCCCTGTCCAGCAGCCCTCATCTTGCAGGTTCCCTTCGACAGCTGGCAAGTTTGGTCACGGACGAGAATGAGCATAAATAAGGATGTCATCTGGTTGGATGATACCTTGTCATCTTGAAACGCACAGCTTTAAAATATGCTTCTGGTGTCTGCCTGCCCTGATTGTCTACCCAGAGCTGCGGGAATAGCACCCATAATACTACACAGATATTATCATCATCATGTATGTATATAATAATAATAGATGTGTTATATATGTACATGTATGTATACACAACACAGCTCTCAGAAATACATGGACATGAAATATGAAATACAAGTGAAAGAAAAAAGTTCGTGATGATGCAGATCTTCTCGCCTCGGAACACTTAACTGTTTTGGTCTCAAACATCTGGCAAACCTTGCTGAGTTCACACTTTCTGAACACGGGGCTCCCCCCAAAATGTGTTGCGAGTCTTTGGAAAAGAGAGAGCCCGATAGAATAGCGTGTTAGCTGTCATTTCTAATTTGTCTCCATAACCAGTTTCTGTCCGTCTGGGCTGGTGCCTAGTGTAATGCGGTGGCTCCGGGAACCCCCGGCGATGGGTTCTAGAAAGAATTCTTGAGCGTTAAAGTGCCATTTGAAGATAAGTTTCTTAGAGAAAGTGCAGGAAACAGAAAGCAAAAGCAGGAGATGGAGATGGAGTCTCCTGGGCAGGGAGGGTGGCCCTGCAGGCTGGAGGCGTGTTGGATTATACTTCTGGGAAGACCCCCTTTCTCGTGTCTGTAACTAGCAAGAGACTAGAACTCACCAGGACCTTCTCAAGCAGAAGTCAGGGGCTTGTCCAGGAATCTCTCAGGTCTGTGAAGCGGCCCCCAGCATTTTGGTGTCCCCAGCTACCTGTGGTCCTGGAAAAAACGTGAAGTTGGAATCTGTCCAGAGGGTTGGAGCTAAGCTTTGGCCTCTTTGGCCTCCAGTGCTCAGGAAAGGGCCTATCTGGTGACTCAGGCAGCATCCCATTCTGAACTCTCTCTCTGTCATAGCAGACCCATTGCTGGTCTCGATAAAGATGAGGTACTGGGATGTGGAAGGAGGAACCCAGTGCATTTGGTCACAGTGCTGAGCGACCCTCAGCTGTCACCGGCAGCCCCGACATTTTCATGATTTTGTCTTGCGTGACTTTTTTTCTTTTTAAGGAAGGGGCAGGCAGGAGTGAAAGAGAGCAGGCAGGCAGGAACAGAGAGAGGAGAAGGAAGCATGTAACTTTATCTATTTGTTCATCCTGGTAGCTCCCCGCTCACACCCCAAGATGTGACCCTGTGTCCTTGGGATGTACGTGGACTGTGCTCACTTGGCTGATGAGAACCTAACCGCTTCTCCACCAGGGCGTCTTGGGTGGCATTTTGCTAGAAGATGCATGAGAAATGCAGACCAGACAGAGACCTGCAGGTGACCGATGTCAGTATTCTCGGTAAGGTCCCCACCACGCACCTCCCACTGCCTGCCTGTCGTGGGAACCACTGCGTCCTTGAATCCAGCCCCAGATCATGACTCCTGATGATGGTCATTAGTACTGACTCTGGAGACAAGTTGGACTTCCTTGGCTGAATTGAAAAACAGAACAAAAAACTGGGCATGTTAGTTACCTGGAAACAGTCTTTGCATGTGATGAATGTTTCAGCCCCTAGAAGAGTAAGGACTGGAGAAAATGATGGCTCTGTTTCTAAGAGGTTCCGAATGAGAGATCCTGACATCACTTTGGCTTCTGTGTGGACCAGGTCCCAGAAGGCAGCGTGCACGGGGGTACTTCTTTGTCACAGCATCTTTGACAATTGAAATTCTAGAAAGAAAAGCAGCTGTGGCATCTCAGTCGCCTTACAGACCGAAGATGAGTCTCATTAAAAAGTGAAGCTGTTATCATGGAATCCAACTCCTCCTCCAGTTTTTCAGTATCATTACAGACAACTTAAGAACGACTTTTAGACTCACCGTAGTTTGACAAAAATGAAACCAGGGGGCTGCCAACGTTAATCTAGAATAGTGCTTTTGTTGTAGAGTCTTTCAAATATTGTCATGGAACCAAAGCCCCCAATATGTAAATAAAAGTGATCTGCCTGAGATGATGACATGACTTGTTTGATTAGCGCCATTTTCAGTCTGATCACAAGCTGGAGGAGATGGAGAATTTTTCCCATCTCTGGAAAGCCGACTTTGCAAGTGTTAAACAGTCTGTCATTATTTAAATAGAAGCCATTTATTATTCAGAAGTCTCTACTTGAGGCTGTGAATATTTTATAAACGAAGCGCACAAACCTAATGTCCCCAGAGTTCGGAGAGGCTCCCTTAAAAATGAGGGGGAATTAAATGCCACTCATGTAAATACAAAACAGAAACAGAGAGAAGCCGTGAGATCAGTTTTAAACATTGTTTATGGCAGAAGAAGGTGAAATCCTCTCATCTAGCAAAGGTATCCAGCAAAAGAGACCTCACTCCCGACGAAAGACAAGAATATAGCCCATGACATCATACCTTCAGGGGTCTTTTAAGCTTAACTAGTCAGTCTGGGCGTTTAAGAAACCATTTAAGAGATGCACCAGGGACGTAGCGATCTTTGCCCAGCGCTGCAGAGCGTGTTAGCAGTAGACTCAAAACTGGCCTCTCGATTGCCTGGAAACTTGATTGATCTGACTGTCTTGTCAGAATATGTAGCCTTTACTGTGAACGTTTCCAGACGGTTTTCTTCAGCTAGCTAGACATGTTGGAATGGGATTGCTGCAGGTATCTCTGTGGGCTCTAAGGATAACGATCTCAGGTTTTCATTCCTGGTGCATTTTCTTCATCTAATTGGCCCGTCACTGAGTACCCGCAGTAAGGAGGGAGCTGTCGGGGGTCTGGCAATTTGGGATGCTTCTGAATCAGTGGAGCTCCAGGGATCGGAAGCATAGGTTGACAAAGGACTTCTTTCTCATTCTGCCCCCAGGACTCTCATTCTGTAGAAACAGAGATTGTCAAGGATGGTGAGGTTCCTCTAAAGTCTTTTCACCCTCTGCTTTTAGCACCGAAGACCTGCCGTGGATATTGTAGCCCCCAGGCACCTGTGTGGCGGTGCCCTCCGACCCAGTCACCTGTCTGCTGTGAGATCACTGCCTGAGCACGACCCAGATTCCTGCTAGGAATTCACCTGGCTAGGACTTCAAGGGTTGGGTCACAGTAAGAAGTCATCCCAACCGTACAATTGCCTGTGGATATCAATGTGCTCAGTAAGATTAAATCCACCACAAAATAGCATACATCCCTGAAGGTAAAAACACAATAAATGAAGCAAAGGCTTTTTTTCCTTTCCTTTTTTTACGTAACCGCTGAAGTCTAGAGGTGATTCTCGGAGGGTGTGCAACGGGCAAGGTAAGGCCAGAGAGTGTGGCTGAGGCAAGACTTCAGAAGAAGCTTCTCTTCGTGAGCATATTGTTGTCAAGCATTATAGCAAACACTTGCCGCTTTTATCCTTAGTCTCACGATGGGTTTTAACCAGAGTCTTCAGGGAGAGCAAATAAGTGCCACAGTTTATTCGTCTTCATTTTTGTTCCTTTTTAACCAAGATGGTGGCAAAGATGGAGAGGAGGACATAGACGAAAATCTTGTGCCTGTTGAGTGACATCTGTGAAAAACAAGACTTTGGGTCTGATGTCTCTGAAACCATAAGAAGGTGACAAGTACCCCCTGTGGGCTCTCTTCTCATGAGCTGAACTCTAACGGGATCAACCTTGACTGGTTCGCTAGACACACCATTAGGTTCCACACACAAGTGTCACCACGCGTAGCCAACTGCCATAAGTCAGGCAGGCTGAGGGGCCGTTCATACAAAATCTCCAGGGATTCCAGCCTCATCCATGGCTCGGGACACCAATGAAGAAGGTTGCCCTTCAAAGCCTAACCTGCAAGCAAAGCACCACAACTCAGGCTGAGGGAGAACGCTCCAGAGACGACGTCCTCCCTGTTTCCTACCTCACCCGGGATGAAGGGCCCCAAGGCGGCTGTGAGTCACTGGCAGATGTCCCGTGGTATCCAGGGCACCGTCTCGGCGTGCTTTGCGAGATCTGAAGAGGACTCTTTGTTCCAGTGAGTCTGTGGTTGGACGTTAGGAGGCGCCATCTCGGGTTTGTGTGGGTTTTAGGTCTCTGGAGCAAATCTGCGCTTCCGATGCTGGGCAAGGAGGAGCTTCTCTGTGGTGGGCATGTGGACGGCGTTTGTGCACAGGCAGATTGCGATTTTTACCCAGAATTGCAAGATCACGTGAAGCTTGAAGAGAATGGCTCTAAAGACAGCAGCCCTCAGCTGTTTTAGGATCTATTTTATCATAGATCTTGTAAAGATCTATAAATATATAAAATTTTATGTTTAAGGAATCATTTGTGGGGCCATCTATTGAGAAAAATGGGAAAACATTTAAAACTGATTTTAAGAGAAAAATGTACATCTGATGGTCACATGGGAACGTCGAGAGCGGGTGGGCAGCAGGCCTGTTTCAGAGGTGTTCTCTTTCTTTGTCTTCCTCCAGTGAGAGGCATTGTCACTCTGGGTCTGAAGGCTAAAAGCGTCAGTAACTCCGAGGCCTGCAGATGCATTTTGTTGTGACAGAAGTCGACGTTTGTAGATTTTCAGAAGGTTGTCTTTCCCCTGGGTCCAGGAGATGACGTAACTTTAATGCTGCCATTAGATGAAATCAACTCCAGAGGACCAGGTGATCAGGACTCCCACCCAACATTTATGATCTAGTTTGGAAGAGGGATGGGGTAAAGAAGAGAACACTGCTTTTTAATGTTGGCGAAATCAAGGACTGTGATTTTTGTTCCCACCCCAAGAGGCCTTTGTCCAGCAAACACGGGGTTTGGGCTTTCTGGCATCAAGGAAACCAGCTTGTGCTGAAATCTGCAGATGAGGTTAAAAACAGTTCTTCATTTTAACATGCTTTTAATATGCTTGCTGCTTTCTCATTGGTGTTTTGGAAACACTGTCTATGTGAAGTTCAGATTTAGAAAATACCTCTGTGCTGCCTGCAATCTATAATTTGATGATGAAGGGTTTTAGACCATCCTGTGATTTATAGAGTTCTCTCTCATCATCAAATGGACTAGATGTCTTTTCCCTATTGATTGAAGCCATATTTGGAGCCTCTGAATAACTCAGAATTAAGTAGCAATTGTCCATTACTTCTAAATATGCAGCTTCCTCGGTCTCCCGTAAATGGAAGGGTTTAGGTCTCGTGTGTGTGTGTGTGTGTGTGTGTGTGTGTGTGTGTGTGTGTGTGTGTGTGTGTGCATGCCCACACAGACGTTATTTGGGACCACAGGTGAATGGTCAACCAGGGACTCTTCAAAGAATCTTTCTGCCTAGTTTTCGCTGAGAGCTGGACCCATAGGCACCCTCTGGCTACCATGCACCTACATCCCAGACTCCCAGAAGAGAATGTCCAGCCGCCACCGTCTTGTACAATCCATGTAGGCATGTGAGTGACACAGTCGGATCAAGGGATGGCTGTACCTTCCTGACTGCAGCTTCCTAGAGGCCAGTGGTGAAAGCAGAGTTTCTTGCGGGCGGGATTTGGAGCTGGGGGGCATTGTGAGGGCAGCTGTGATCATACCCATGTGGCCCTGATGTCCAGTCCCTGCCTATCCCCACCTCAAGGTCTGCTCCATCATCTTCTTGCTGGCTCTTAGGCTGACCCAGAGGAACTTCTTCCCTTCCTCTGGAGAGTGTCGTCATCGTCAAGTGGTTTCTCTCCGACCCACTGAGCGAAGCTAGCAAACGTTCTCCTCGGGGAAAGCAGCTGGGCACAAACAACCCACACATTATAGGCCTCTAAGAAGTATCCAGAACTCGCAGATCCACAGACACAGAAAACTGTCGTTGCCAGGGGTGAGAGGAGGAGAACCTGGGGACTGAGTGCTAACTGGAATGGGGATGCCTTCTGGAGCGAGGGCCGTGCTCTGCAGCGGTCAGCAGTGATGTTTGCGCAAACTTGAGAAGAGAATAAGATGACAGAGCTGTATGCCTGAGGATAGTGCATTTTCTCCTGTGTGAACTCTGTCTCAATAACAGGGTAAGGAATGTGGCCCATCCTGGTGGAGCAGCCGTGAGGTTATGTTAGAAATCCTCTCCTTGACCCCAAGGCAACAGTTAGTCTGCCGAAGGTTAACCCCCTGTTTACATGACCAAGGAGAAGCAGAGCGTTCCTTCCCCTGCAGCTGTACCAAGGAGATAGTCCTCTATCCTCGGGTATAAAAGAAGCTCCCTGAACACCTCCCCAGCCCCGGTCCTCCCCCGCTGCTCAGCCTTGGGTACCGATGCCCCCGAGCCAGCCCCGGTGCTGGCAATAAAGAGCTGTTTCTCTACCTTCGAGGGCTGGCTTGTCAGTCTTCTCGCCGTCCGGAGGCTTTGCCATGACAAGGTCAGCTGTCTCCAGCTGACTACAGTCCAGGCATGTCCCAAGGACCGGGTTTGTGCCCTGGGTCCCTTGGGAACAAGCAATGGAAACAACTAAATAAAAACAGGAATAAAATACTTCTTCCTTCTCTCCCTGCCTGCCTGCCTGCTCACCTTCACTCCTGCCTGTGCCTTTCTTTTTCAAAAAAATTCAACATACAAATTTTAGTGTAAAGATGAAGCATGCTGTAATTTTTTTTGTGGAGCATGTGAGGGAATTTCACAACAGAGCACCCAAGGCTCATTTTACAGACAAATGAGAAGCAGCATAAACCCTTCTTAAGTCAAGAATCATTTCCCAGATGAATGACGGACCAAATGAAAGCGTAAATGTTGAATAAACAGTGATTCTCCTCCCTCAGTGTTTCTTCAAATGCAAGAGTGAGCCCTATCCACCAGTAAAAGCATGATGTCAGCATTAATTCCAATGCCATTTTCTCTGAATTGTCAGAAATGGGCTGTTTTTAGATTTTCACTAATGAACAGCTGAAATCTCTGTTGACTTAGATCATTGAAAAATTCCACCTGGCACAACATCAGACAGTTGAGATCATTGACAACTCGTCCATGATTTCAGGGGTTCACGTGCAGGGGGCATTCACTCCCCACATCAGTTCTCAGACGACAATGGCACCCATGTCTCTTAATGCACATCAGTGGAAACATACTTTTCTTCCAAGTGTGCCTCAGTCAATGGGTCACTTGCTTATCATCATGTCCTACCCAGGATGAAGATAAAGTACTGCCAGATAAAGATGTCTGATGAGGAGCCTTGAGACAGTGGAGTCATACATAAACAGATAAATTACCAAGGCGAGGGCTCCTGCCTTTTAGAAAGGGAAGATTTCTTATCAGGGTTGAGAGTGAAGAAAATCGATTCTCATTGAACTGATAAATGTCCCTTCTAGCTAGTTTATGTTGCTACGAAGGCATAAAGTTGCCATTTTTCTTTATGTGGCAGCTACTTATTTCCTGCGTGAGCTATCCAGCCTGCCTAAATCACATCGGCTGGTCCTTGGCCAAGTGCTTGGCTGTTGGGTACATATGGAATAAATTATCCATGGAGAACCATCTTGAGTCTTTCCAGTTACTTGATCAACTGCACCTGTAAATCTTAAAATGCTTATAAAGAAACGTCAAACTAGCACATTAGATACAAGATACAAGCAAATATCACCCAGGACAATACTAACAGAAGTTCTGATATTAACTCAACTTAGAAAGATCCCAATAGCTCGAGGGGTAGTGGGGGAATTCCCCTCACCCAGGCTCACGGTAACCTGTCTTGACACACATGGATGCTTCGCCCCACAGTTGAGGAACTGTTGGTGGTATTTCCTTTTGAGGGTTGAAAGGAGAAAATCATAGAATGGAAGACACACTCAGGGATAAAAGCAACCCCTCTGTCAACACACCTATTTTCCCAACCACGAGGAAAGCTCGCAGTTCTGAATGGCACAAACCTCTTCATTATTTTCCTGCAGAAGGCTTGTCAAGGCTATCTGTCCTGTAAAAGCTGTGTCTTCAGCCCCATCATAATAGAAGGGTGTTGAATACATAGTGGAGAAGTGTATTCCACTGCCAGTTCATTCCTTATGGCTCTACCTGCATCATCTTTTCATCCATGTACCTCCGTCCAGACGCCGTGTGGGTCATTACCCTCGTCCTTGGGGAGGAACGCTTTCTTCCTCTGGGACATGCCTCTGAGTCTCCACCACAGTCACTTCAGGGAACTCGTGTCCATTTTTTTTTGGTTATTGGAAATCACTAATTCAGAAAAAGAATGTTGGGTGTTGGAAACCATTACTCTGCTACAGCATGCATTTCTTCTATGATGTATGTCCATTCCCAGGGCCTTGGACGTAACTTTGTTCAATAAATATCAAATGAATGAGTGGATGAATGCAGATAAGATGTTCTTTAGTGCCTTTTTCTGATTGAAATCTGTTGTCCTGAGCCCCTTCCAAGGAAGGGCAAGCTCTCCAAATAGCACTGGAAGAATCAGCACGAGTCAGCCCTATCTTAGCACATGACCTAGCGAATGTTCTCTTTAGAACCTACCTAAGGGAATTGATGTTTAGCTGTATACAAAATCTGGATGCACGTGTTTAAGGAGCTTTATTCATAATCGCCCAGACTTGGAAATAACCAAGATATCCTTCAATGGGTGAATGGACAAACTAACTGATTCGTTCAGACAATGGAACGTTATTCAACCATGACAAGAAATGAGCTCTCAAGCCATGAGAAGACATGGATGGAGGAAGCTAAAATTCACATGTGAAGTCAAAGAGACCAAGCTGATCACAGCATAACCTCAACTACATGGCATTATGGAAAAGAGAAACCTACAGAGACAGTGAAAAGCAATAATTTCCACTTAGGGGTATTTGCCAGAAAAACAGAGACATGAATTTGCAGAAATATCTGCCCCCCTCCCCCCATGTTTATGGCAGCATGATTTTCAGCAGCTGGATTTTCAAGAGCTAGAAACCACCTAAGCGTCCATTGTCAGATGATGGATAAAGAAGATGTAGTCTCTCTACGCCATGGAATAGGGCACAGCCCTAGAAAAGATGAAACCATATCAGTTGTGACATGGATGGACCTAGAGGGGAGGATGCCTAGGGACATCAGTCTGAAGGAGGAAGACAAGCACCAGATGAAATCACCCACAGGGGAAGATGAAGAAACCAAGCAAAGGAACAGACTGAACACAAACCAACCCCTGGACTCTGACCACAGAACTGAGGTCACCGGAGGGGAAGGGGTGGGTGGGGTAGAGTCACGTGGTGGTGGGTCCCCTGCACGGCGGGGAGGACTCTTGGTCAGTGGGTGCTGAGCAGGTGTGTTGTTCTGTATGTGAGGAATGAAGAACCTGAACCCATGGGCTGATTTTATTTTGTAAATGAAAGTTACCTCAATACTTTTCTTTGAATTAGTGATTTCCAAGGATTTGAAAAGATGGGGTGTGGGGAATGAATAGGTGGAGACAGGGATGTGATGGCATGAGTCTGCTCTGTAGGATCCTGTAACAGGAGATCGGTGTCGTCATACCTGTGTCCAAACCACACCCTGAGTGACCCGACTGTCAGCTGAGGACTTTGGGTGACGGTGAGGACTTGTCAGGTCATGATGGTCACTAGCGTCCCCTCTGGAATGGGATACTGATAGTAGGGGAGACTTTGCATGTCCTGGGGGAGGAGGGAGGCCCATGGGACTCTGTTCTTTCCACGCAGTTCTTCTACTTAATCTCAGCCATTAAAAAAAAAAAAAAGAAAGAGCTACCCAGCAATTCAGGGAGTCCAGTGACATCGGACTTCCAGTACGACAAGTGCTTTGTCGCCTCAGTCTGTCCTCTGCAGGATTGGAGACCTACTTACATAGCCGATGACAGGCCATTAGTGCTGGGGACACACCCAGGAGCATCCCAAGCGGGGGTGCAGCCACCAGGCATCTGTTGTGGGCGACGGGCGCAAGTGACTCCCAGCACGGTCCTGGGAACGTTGTTGCCATTGATGCAGAGACGCTTCTCTGAGGCTTCAGCTGCTTGGTGCCAGAGCCAGTGACAGGGGGCCCAGCACTCTCTCTGGGGAACACAGTTTCAGTTCATCATCAGCACGACCCACAGAGGGAGCCTGCTGTTGGGGAAGGTGTGGCCGGATCCTTCGGGTCATGGACCAGGAGTGGATGGCCAGGCTGGCTGTGTGCATGCATGTGTGTGCATGTGTGTCTCTGCCGAGGTGACCCTAGACTAGGGAAAAAGACAACAAAAAATGATTTTCCTCCAGTTCTGGAGGCTGGAGCTCCAGGTGAAGGTGTCCGTAGGTTCTGTTTCTCCTGAGCTCTGTCTCCAGGTGCTCAGACAGCTGTCTTCACGCTGCCTTCACACGTGCTTTTCCCTCGGGGCTCCATCCTGTTTGCGCCTGCATCTCTGTCCATAATGACACCGGTCATAGTGGATTAGGCCCAACCTAATAGGGACTTTTGTTTGAAGGAAAGGTGCAGCAGGAATGAAGGCGAGCAGGCAGGCAGGAAGAGAGGAGGGACAAGCATTTATTTATTTAGTTGGTCATCTTGGTTGTTCCTGCAGCCCCAGGATGTGAACCTGGGTCCTTGGGATGTGTGTGAACTGTTCATCCACTCTTTCTCCTCCTCCTGCTCCTGCTCCTGCTCCTCCTCCT
>RJWH01008061.1:0-33961 GCA_004363575.1 Solenodon paradoxus | reverse complement strand
ACACTTGAGAGAGCGGTCCATAGAAGTCCTTAAAGTATCTGAAGATCGCGGCACAATCTAGTGGAGTAACAGTTAGACCAATCTCCTCTGAAGGAGCACAGGCCACATACCATTAGGTTCGAGTCCCAGCTCCCGGGGGAACCAGCAGTGTGGAAAATTAAATGAAAAGAAAAATGCTTCTTCCTCCTCTCTCTTCTGGTCTAAAAAAGAAAGTATCTGAAGATTTGCTAACTTGTGCAAGTCTGTGCATGTGTGTTTTACAATTAATTTCCACACGATCCACCAGCTTCTCAAAGAAGTCGTTGACCATAAACAATTTTCTTTCCTTTATTTGACGCTCGTAATAGTTTAGGAAGTGGAACTCTAGAGACGCAAAGTGATTTGATCAAAATCAGAAATGGCAGGTTGATGAGGTCATAAAGGGTTTACAATGCAGACTAGCCTCTCCCCCCAGTCCCCTGTCTCACCCTGGCCCCACTGCTGACTCCCAGACATGAGGGTTGGCAAAGGGCACTGAGGTCAATGTCTGCTGACCCCTGACCCCTGGATAGAGCAACGAGATGGTCCCTGTGAGGTGACGTGCAGCGCAGTTATTAGAAGTGCCCCTTTAGTCTCCTCAGCTAGCTAGTCTAATGCTCTAAATCACCCGCGAGCATCACTACTGCAGTCACAAAGGACAATATATAATAAATATTTAAAATGTCAAATATAATGCATATAGTCCATTTCTGAGTATTAGCCCTGTGCTGTTGACCAAATCAACTTGGCATTAAAAAAAGCTGATCACTAAGTTGTTGTATGCTTACCTTGGTGCACCCAAAGTGTAGAATTTCTCATCGATCTTTTACCTAAATGTTATTAAACGGATGTGCTGCTTTATGTGTTTATTATTGGTCTGCCATTCGTATACCATATAAGTCATAATATTAAAGTGTATACATCACTGTTTTTTAGTATATTCACAAAAGTTTGCACGCATCACTACAGTCAATTATAGAACATTTTAATCACCCCCAAAAGGAAGTTTACAGTCATTTCCCATTCTCCAGATTGATTTCATAATCCACCTGAATGGTATAAAGATTAGTTCAAATCTCCAATCAGGGAGGCCTAATTTGGGGCATCAGAACATTCTAAAATATTGTATAAAAAGCCCTCAACAGAAGCTTCCATCTTTTGAAGCCCTAATCTACTAGCACCCTCTTGTGAAGTTGGCATATAAACTCTTATCTATAGCATTTCAGGGAACCCCTTCATTTAGCAGCTACCACATAGTAAATGAAGGGGTTCCCTAAAATGTTACAGATAAGAGTTTATATGCCAATTTCACATGGCATATAATGCCAGATTTTTTTTAATGTGTCAGTTTTTCTGTCCATTTAATCTCAGTTAATTTACAGACCCCTAACCAGTTGAACTTCAGCTGGTAGAGGAGAAATACTCTTCTCAATGTGTCCCTAAACTAAACACTCAGAACCACTAGTAGGCTTCCTCTCTCTGTAGACTTACTTGCCTGTTCTGGAGATTTCAGGAGAACGAAATCTTAGAATGTGTGCTCTTTAGTAACTAGATCTTTCATACTGAATAACGTTTTCAAGGTCAATCCATATTGTCTCGTATGTTCATATTCCGTTCTGTTATGGGCTAAATAAAAATCCATGGTTCGAATGATGAATATTTATCATTTTGTGGTCATTTGGATGGCCGCACACCATTTTGCTTTATAAATAATGCTACCATAAACATTCAAGGGCTAGTTTTTGCTTAAATAGCTGCTTTCAACTCTCTGGGGTATATGCCTAGGAGTAGAATTGCTGATCATGTGGCCACTCTATGCTTAAAATTTTCTGAAGTACAAACCTGCTTTGCAGCAGGTATGTCCCGTATTATATTCTCACCAGCAATGGATGAGGATTCCAATTTCTCCATATCCTTATCGCACGCTCATTAGTGTCCATTCTTCTACTCTAGCTCTTCTAGTAGGTGCGAAGTGGTATCTCCTGTAATTTTGTCTGTTATTTCCCTAATGATTAATGATGGTGAGCATCTTGTTCATGTGATGGTTGGCAATTTACATGGAGAGAGCAAAGAATGCGTAGGGTGAGCGATCCATTTGTGCGAATCCACCCTGTGCAGCCTTAGTTCACAAAGGCAAAGCCTTTCCCAGAACGATGAGTACTCTTGGAATCAGTGTGTGCCTGTCCAGGCAAGGGGTACAGGAAAAAAAGCATTGACTTGGAGTTCTTCATGTGAAAATGACCACTCCTCCATAAAAGTGAAAGCCAAGAAAAACAAGGACTCCAAGGAGAGGCAGTTGAAGCCCACCACCCAGGGGTGGTCTGCTCATCGCACCTGGGGAGGAAGTGGGAGCTCTCTCCCCTCTGGCTCTCTGCAAGGTGAGGAAGTTGTGCCCAGCACTAACCCCACACCTGACCCACCAAGAGGTGAAGGGAGCTGGGTCTAGTGACATTTCCTGGGTCCATCTGAAATGCAAACAGGCAGCTGCCTGTCCAGGACCAGCACCTCAGGGTCCTCATGGTCCTCCACCTCCTGCCCTGGTAACTCCCACCCACCTCTGCTCAAACCACAGGGAATGGATAGGCGAGGAAAGGGGGCTGGAGTCAGAACATGAGGCCAAGGCTGGGAGTCACCTGACAGCTGGTGGTCTAGGGTGAGGGGCTACGGATTTGCAGGTGCTGCTGTGGAATGGAGGCAGGGAATTCTGAGAAGTCAGGGGTGGCCAGCAGGCCAGTCGTGCTTCCCTGGGGTTGTTGGGGAGCCCATGGGAATAGCGTCCTAGTGTTTAAGGGTGGATCTGGGCAGGAGTGACTTCAGTTCTCCCTTGAAACACTTCTGTATGTGTGAAGATCTTTTCCAGTTTCTTTCTTTTTCTTTTCTTTTTTTTAAATGGAAAAGTGCAGGCAGGAATGCAGGTGAGCAGGCAAGCAGGCAGACAGGAAGAGAGAGGAGGAAGAAGCATTTCGTTTTTTGTTTTTGGTTGTTCATCTTTATTGTTCCCCCTGGCCCTGGATCTTAATCCTGAGTCCTTGGGATGTATGTGCATAACTGTGGCTGCCTTAACTGCTAAGCCACCAGGGCACGGGGGTACAGAAGTTTTTTTTTTCTTTTTTTTCAAATAAACGTGCGGCGTGCCCCAGTGGAGCAGCGGTTAGGTCAATCGCCTTTGAAGGAGTCAGCCACATACCCCTGGGTTTGAATCCTGGGCCTGGGGAAAGCAACCAGTGCTAACAACTAAATAAAAATGAAATGAAGATGCTTCTTCCTCCTCTCTCTTCTTGCCTGCCTGCCTACTCTACTTCATTCCTGCCTGCACCTTTGCTTTATAAGAGAAAAAAAGAAGAAATGTGCAGGCATGAATGAAAGTGGTCAGGAAGGTAGCAAGAGTGAGGAGGAAGAAGTATCTTTATTTAATTGTTCACACTGGTTTCTCCCCTTGGACCCCTGGACCTAAGATGCACATCTGAGTCCTTGTCAGGAGGTGGCTGACCTAACCGCTACTCCACCAGGGTGTGCCAAAGATGTTTGCTCTTTAAAAAAAAATAATGAAGCAACGGTTATTCATCGATGGAAATAAAAAGTCCATTAAAATATCTTCAGAAGCAATTGCTTAATAACAAAATAGTTGCAAGTTACCCATGGGTTCTCTCTCTCCCCCTCTACCTTAGGAAACAGCCAGCTGAGAAGATAACAAGCCCCAATGAGCACCCTTCATCTCAGAGTGGTGACATTACCCCTCTCCTTTCCATGCCATACTATGTGTGTCCCTGTTATGTGAACAGTGTTTTGCAAGAGGAACTTATTCCTTTTTTCAGTAGGAAGAAAGTAATAAATTGAGGCACTAGGCAAGCAGGAGAAAAGTGTGAGTCCCTGGGACTCCTTCAGGCCCACTCAGCTAGGTGGAGTGAATGTGACCTGCAGCGGCCCCGGGAAACCCACAGAACAGGTGCCCGGCTGGTCCTTGGCAAAGAACAGGCAGTGACTTGGCGCAGGGATTGGGAACCCATCTCCCACGGGAGAGGATGGATGGCAACTTAATACCCTCAGGCAACTGAATGATGCAAATTTATAATGTTGTGTGAATAAAATCACTGTGAAGCAAATTCAAACTTAATAGAAAAACTGATAAGATAACTTAGAGTCTATTTAAGGATTTAGATATGGAATTTTTAGGTCCCTGGAAGTAACCTGCATGGTTGCACCTGCCCTTCGGAATTTGATATTCGTGTTTTTCATCTGTACAGATTGTGTGCAGTGAAAAAGTATATTATTCATTCTACATCAAACAAAATAAGTCAAGGGAAACAGTTGATTAATTTCTAGCATTCTCGATTAATGAAAAGGAGGATTCGTGTTTTCCTAGATGATGTCCTTGAGACAGAATTAATCTAAGTTGGGATTTTTAATAATAATTGTATTATTATTTCTCTTGTTTACAAAGCCACGTTCACTTTAAGATATTGAACTTGCGTCTCAGTTTGTGTGTATTTCCCACCACACCCACCACCAGAGTTCGAGTGCCCTTGACCATGACCTTGTTTGGTCCCCTCTTTCCTCCTCTTCCCTCTCTGGCAGCCATCTTGTATCCTGTGAATTCTGCTGGGGTTTATCTGCTTGTTTCCTTTCATTATAGTCCACCTATGAGTGAAATGATCCTGTATTTCTCTTTTTCTTTCTGACTTATGTCACTGAGTATGACCCCCTCCAGTTCCATCCAGATGGTTGCAAAGGGCACAGTTTCACTGTTTTTAGTAGCTGCAGAGTATTTCGTTGAGTATCTAGACCACGGCTTCTTGATCCAGTCAGTTCCTGATGGGCATTTAGGCTGTTTCCGTGTCTTGGCTACTGCGAACTGTGTTGTTATGAATATAGGGGTGCCAATATGTTTTCTGATTAGAGATTTTGTATTCTGTGAGCATATGCCTAGGAGTGGGATTGCTGGATGAAACAGTGGTCCCACCTTTATTGTGTTGAGGTAACTCCATACTGCTTTCCAAAGAGGTTGCACTTATTGACATTCCCACCTACAAGGCAGGAGGGTTGCTTTTCCGGCACCGTCTCCAACACTTGTTTCTAGTCTTTTTGACAGAGGCCATTTTCACTGGTGTGAGGTTCTTCTCACTGTGGTTTTTATTTGCAGTTCTTTGATGAGGAGTGATGCACAACATTTTTTTCTGGTGTCTGCAGGACACCTGTATGTCTTCTTTCGATAGGTGTCTGTTCAGTTCTTCTGCCCTTTTTTTGAGTAGGTCACTTAGTTTTTTATTGGTGTGGAATATGAGCTCTTTGCATATTTTAGAGATTAAACTCTTATCTGATGTATGTTGGAACCCCAATTCAAAGGGTTGTCTTTTTGGTGGTGGTTTCTCCCACTTGTGCAGATGCATTTTAGTTCAATATAGTCCCAATTATTTAGCTTTACTTTGGTTTCTTTTGCTGTAGCTGTTCCTTCCCCAAACTTCTCTTTGAGGCGATATTGTAAAGCATTTCCTCCCAGAATTTCTTTTAAGTATTTCATGGTTTCGCAATTTAGGTCCAGGTCTTTGATCCATTTTGAGTTAACTTTTGTGTATGGTGCTGACGAATAATCTCATTTCATTTTTTTGCAGATGTCTCTCCAGGTTTCCCAACATCATTTGTTGAATAGACTTTCCTTCCTTTAGTGTATTTCTTGGTTCCTTTGTCATATCTTAACTGTCCATATAAGTGTGGCTTTATTTGGGGGCTCTCTTATTTTACTCCAGATTGTGCTGTTTGAGGGAAATGCAAAAGACAGAGGTTATTAACGTTTTTCCTAGAGAATGTCCCCTACCTACATGGGTCAAACTGTACAGACAGGCCCTATGGTCAGGTATTCATCTTGTTTTCTGTCCTTAGGCAAGTCATAGACCTGACATGGGGCTCTTGGGGAGTGGGGGGAGGGTCCGCTGTGGCTTCGTGAATTTCAAGCCTCTGCATTATGCCGGGTCCCTAGAGAAGCGGTTATATTTTCCTTTACAATCGAATATTTATTTAAACTTCTTTTTGCCTCTAAATAGCTTTTGCAAGTGTCAAACGGTAAACTTGTGTTTCTATCGTTCCATCATATTCAACATTTGTCCTCTGGCAGACCAGGAGCCTACAAAGGGATAAACTGATTCTACCCAAGTAAAGTAATCCAGCTAGAAGTTTCCACTGAGACTTTCCCAGCCCCACCTCTCTCTGCCCCTTCTGCACTGGAAACCAATCGCAGTGGTCCCATCCTCCTCTGGGCGGGGCAGCACCGGAGAGCCGGGATTTCCACTCTGCCGCACGAGATTCTTTCAGTCCTCACCCCACTCCCAGAAACTGGGAGGAAGAACCGAGGTGAGGCTGGAAGCTGGCCTTGGCTGGCTACCCAGAGGTGAGGGGCTGGGGGTTGGGGGTACAGGGGTTGGGGGGTGTGAGGCGAGGGGTATGCCGAGAATTCTGGACGGAAGTGGGCTCATCTTTCCCAGGCTCCGGGCTTCACCGGCTGGGCCGTCTGCCTTATTTGCATTTGCTTTTCGGGAAGGATACGGCCGGGGTCTGAACTGGGGCAGCCTGTCTGGCCCCCAGGAACCTTCCTCGTGGGGATCCTGTGCCCTGCTTGCAGTCTTGGCCTCGGTGGCTGCAGCCCCCCACCGGCTTGAGCATCAGGCACTCGCTGGGGGTGTGCATTGGCGGACCTGGGTGGGCCGTTGTAGGTCTGACTTCTGGAAGAAGTCGGCGGGGCCCGGGCGTCAGCGTTTTACCGCTGCGCACGTTCTGTGCCCTGGGCTGCCGGGAGAGCCTCCTAGGCGAGCCCTTGGAAGCCTTTACCTGTAGCCAGAGGGAGATGGCCGGGGACCCTTCGCACTTTCCTCATCATTTATGTGACCCCCAAATTAATAGCTCTATTTCCACATGTGCATTTAATCTAGATGGAAGAAAAAAATCTTCAGGCTTTCAAGGGCTCTCTCCGAGTGGTAGAAATCATGTTGCGCTACGTTTTCATCTGCAGGCACACTGTGTTCTCCGCCGCTTTGCCTGACAGCGCTTCTTGCAAATGGAAGGTGGGTGGGAACTCCGCGTCCCCAGGCCCGCTGGCGCCATTTTCCAACCTCGCGTGCTCGCTTTGTATTTTCATTTTTTCCAGGAAGCAACTATTTTAACTGAGGTAAGTATATTGTGGGTTTTTTTTTAGACTTAGACTATTGCACACTTTAGAGTACTGTATGGTTTAAACGAACCTTTTATTGCACTGGGAAACCAAAATATTTGTGATGCTTGCCATAGTTGCTTTAAACATATTGCTATTCATTAAATCTTTTGCTCACAATTCTACATTAATTTGTCATGACTGACAACCGTATCTCAGTCTGTATTTCACACCACACCCTCAACCGGAGTTCCAGTGTCCTTTATCTCCGCCTTTTCCCCTCTTTCCTTCCCTCCTCCTCCCAGTCCCCTGATAGTGATGTGATATTGACTTTATTGCGATATTGACTTTATTGAAGTGCTCTGGAACCAACCGTGAAATAGCTCCAAGGTGCGCCCGTATTTACAATTCTGTGATAGAGGTGGATCTGATTCGTTCATGAACGAAACTTTTTAAAAAAAATTCAGTTTTTCAAAGACAGTAAAAGTGCATGGTAATAATACAAAACATGAACAAGATGAAGAAATGATAGGTGGACAAAAAAAGCCCAAAAGGAAAGAAAACAATTGATGCTAGCTTATTTTGACGACATTGTATGTATGTATGTGCATGCCTGTTTCTTGTTGCTGACTGAAGCAGAAATTTCGTCTTATTTCCAAATTTTAAAAATCTCAATTTCTGCAGAGAAGATGTGATGGTATGAGAGGATAATCGGGATATAAAGGTCAGGGATTTTCACCTGAGTGCCTGTACTCTTTTTGCAGTGGGATTACTACCTTTCCATATGTAAAGTGATCTTGGGAGGACTTGAGGTAAGCCAGGCCCAAGAGTAGTGAGGTCCCTCAGAGTGCAGGTCTTGGGTGGGAACTCATAGTATGTAAGAAATTATACAGCAGTGTAGTTTTTGTCTGTCTTCCATTAAATGAGTCTGGGCAAATTTTTGTATATTCGAATCTTGTGTTTTTCCGTGAATTGTAAATGTCTTTTTCTATTGAGTGGTTACTCTCTCTTAAATAACATATTGAAACTTTCTCTTTACACAGTAAGACTAGTGATGTGAATTGAAGGTAAGTTTTAATGTCGTCCTGTGTGTTTCTTTGAGCTTTTATTTCCCCTGACATTGGAGTTCCCATAGACATCTCTTTGGCCAATGTCAAGGTGTTTATTGCTTATATTTTCTTCTACGTATTTTGTAGTTTCTTTAAAAATTTTTTCCACCTTTATTGAGATCTAAATGGCATACAGTATTTTGTACGTTTAAAGTGTATTTTATGATTTCAAGTCTTACATCCAAGTCTTTATACATTGTTAATTAACTTTTCTGTATCATGTTAGGTAGTGATCTAGTTTCAACCTTTTGCATGAGGCTCTCTGGTTTTCCAACACCATTTATTGAGGAGATATCCTTGTCCCATTGTATGCTCTTGACCCTTTTGTTGTAAATTAGCTGTCCATCTATGTGTAGGTTTGTTTCTGGGCTTTCAATTCTGTTCCATTAATCTCTGTGCCTATTTGTATTCCAATACTATGATGATTTAATGAGTATTGCTTTGTAGTATACTTTGAAGTCGGGTAGCATGACACATTTTTGTTCTTTTTTTCTAGGTTGGTTTTTGCTATTTGGAGTTTTTGTTGTTAGTTACAAATAAATGTCATGATTTTTTTTTTTGTTCTATTTCTGTGAAAAATGTCTTTGGGATTTTGATGAGAATTATATTAAATCTTGTATTGCTTTAGGTAATATGACCTTTTAACAATGTTAATTCTTCCATTCCATGGGTATGGAATATCTTTCCATTCTTTTGTGTCTTCTTATCTTGTGTTTTCAGAGTACAGGTCTTTCACTTCTTTAAATTTATTTCAAGGTATTTAATCTTTTTTGATGGAATTTTAAATGGGCTTCTTTTCCTAAGATCTCATTCTGGTAGTTCATTATTTGCAAACAGAAATGCAACAAATATTTGTATGTTAATTTTGTAAATTGCCATTTTAATGTAATTGATCTTAATTTCTTATGTAAAGCTTCTATTTCTTCCTTCTCATTAATCTTATTTTTGAGCTCACTGACCTGTTTTGCTGCCTTTTTATCTGCCTTTGACTTGTTTTGCTGAGACCTCTCTAATACTTTGAAATATTTTTCTGAATTTTCTTATATCTTTTTGAGATTCTTTATGATGGCTACTTTGAATTCTTTTTTTATTAAAAGATAATCTTCCATGTCTTAGAATTTGGGTTCTGGAGAGTTTCACTGTCTCCTTAAGTCGTAATACCTTGAGGTCTCAGATAAGTTTCCATTTTTTTTTTTTACGTTTTGTTTAGAATTTTAATATAGTCACTTTGTTTTACAAATTAAAATAAATGCATATATGTAGTTCCCCATATGTGCAGTTCCCCCATTCCTCAGATAGATGTCAACACACCCTGCCCTCTACCACATCACCCAGTGTTCTTCATCATTGTTCAGTGGGCTCCACCACCACTTCCCACCTCCCCCAACCCTGTCCCATTCCCTACTGATAACCTCAGTTTTACTGCCAGTATCTGAGGATGGGTTTTGTTTCATCTGTTCCTTTGTTTCCTCTGTTCACATTCCACCTATAAGTGAGGTCATCTGGTATCTATCTTTCTTTTGACTTGTTTCACTTAGCATAATCCCCTCTAGATCCCTCCACGTTGATTCAAATGACAGGGTTTCATCTCTTCTAAGGGCTGCGTAGTATTCCATTGTATATATGTACCACATCTTCTTGATCCATTCTTCTGATGTTGGGCACTTAGGCAGTTTTCCGTTCTTAGCTGTTGTGAATAGGGCTGCAATAAACAGAGGGGTATACAGAGCTCTTAGAATTAGTGCTTTTGTATCTTTTGGGTAAACACCAGATGTGAATGATGGGATCATATGGAAGTTTCATCTTCAACTTTTTGAGAAATCCTTATACTGTTTTTCCATAGGGGTTACACCGATTTGCACTCCCACCAAGAGTGTAAAATTGTGCCCATATCTCCACATTCTCACCAACATTTGTTCTTTTCAGACTTTTGGATAATAGCCAATCTCTCAGGCCTACAGCTTCTGTTTTCTTCTGCCCTCCCATGATGGATTTGGAATTGAGCAGCTTTTCTTTTATTTTACCAGCAGGTAGCTCAAAGTCAGTCTCTGTCTTTGTCTCTCTCTGTCTCTCTGTCTCTGTCTGTCTGTCTGTCTGTCTCTCTCTCTCTCTCTCTCTCTCTCTCTCTCTCTCTCTCTCTCTCTCTCTCCTCTCCTCTCCTCTCTCTCCTCTCTCTCATTCTTGCAGGCTTCAGTAGTAAATAGCACTTGCTGAGTCAGATGGGTGGAGTATAGCCAAGTAATGTGTGTGTGTGGTGGGGTGACGTGGGGGTAACTTTATGGACTCCAAGGAGGAGGGTGACAGATTTATGAGGGTGGTACAGAAGTCATTCCTTCTCTTTGGGATACCAGACCTGAGTCTTAGGAGGAGACTGTTGTGCTGATTTACGTCACTGTGTGAGCACAGATACCATGGGGCGGAGGAGAGGGAGGGAAGTCCAGAGTGCTGTCTCTTGTTCTCTTGGCCTGGGTCCTAACTAGGGTCCCAACCTCAACCCCTCGTCTTTGGGCTTCACCCAAGCCAAGCCTGTGTGCGACCACACAGTCTTTGTTCTCCTCTCCCCAGGACCCAAAGTTGATCTGGCAACCCTGCTATCTCAGTCTTCTTCGGACTGCACTCTGGCAGCCTCTTTGTGTCCCTCCCCACCCACCTTCTGTCACACTAATGCATGGATATCCTGGGGCCTCCTTTCCAATGCAGTTCCTGTTGTTCTCTGAGGGGCTGGCTGCTTCAAGCTCTCCTCTGTGATATGGAGCTCCCTCTGGTGTCGCTTTAGTGAAAAACTGTTCCTTGTCTTTGGAAGCACATCAGGGAACCTCCATACTGACCTTGATCTCTGTTCCGTGTTATTTCTAACCAACTCTCTGAAAGGTTCAAACACTTAGAAGCATAACCCTTCATACCTCTGTTGGCTTTTTGAGCACTGAGTATGTAAATTTGTGGGGGAGCAAGAAGTTATAAATCAGTATCTCTGAAATGTTTGCCCTCTTAATGGGCAGTGTTGCAAACAGATCAACTGCTACTTAAAAAAAAAAGTTGAGAGATGCTAAACCCCTTTAAAAATGTTCCCCTTTTTAACATAATTAAAAGACGTGAAAGATTTGAAAGTTAATATTAAATGGGAAAGAGTTGTCTGAGACCTCATCTGCTAAGGCTTTGTAGGTCCTGACACATGTGAACTCATGGTCCCTCCCCAAGACTGTGAGGGAGGTGGTTTTTCCAAGCTGGGTTGATCTTGTGATGTTGGGGGTTATGGTGACTTTTGGAATACTTTGGGAGTAGGAATATACAGATAAGGACATCTAAAAGAATAAATGAATATTGTGGATCCACCTGCTCATCTCTAGAATATGACCTCTGCATTTCCTAGAAACAGGGACCTTATTTTCTGTGTACACAAGTGGACGGCTATCCTTTAGGGTCTTGGGGCAGAATCCTAGCTTTCCCTAGGCAATGATTCTGTCCCAGAGGAGAGGAACTATCCCCTACCCCTCTGTGTTTTTCTTGGTCTGGTTGAGTGATCAAATTAACATCAGAAAGATAAGTTCGCAAAAAATAAAATTTAACTACAAAAGTATAGGAAATCTGCATATACATGAGGATTCTAAAGCAAGTAAGGCAACATGGAGGTATATGTCTTGAGCTAAGGAATAGGACTTAGATCTGGGCTTTCAAGGAGAGGGCTGGGGTTCACATAACAGGAAGTGACTCGTGATGAAGGCCAGACATTTGTGATGAAGGCTCGATGTTTTCCCTGCAATATAGGTAGGTTTCTCTGATAGAAAGGTTATTTTTTTATAGAACCCTAATTCTGGGTAATACCCCCAATTTTCATTCTTTCAGGTAAAGGATTGGTAAAGATTTTTCGATGACTGCAGGGCCTCAGTTAACCTTAGATCAAAATAACACACATGCCAAAGTGAACCTCTTGGGGAAGTTTGTTCTGAACGCCTCAGGGAGACCTCTCGTTCAGTTCATAGTCAGGTGACACTAGTTCCTGCATTTTCCTTCTCTCTTCTTGTCTTTGTCTCTCGTCTGCACTCATCCAGCTTTGAGGGGTCAGGAGTAGGCCCAAGAGATAATAGTTTGTTTCTGCAGCAGTATGGACTGTCAGGGGCGGGGTCAGTGAGGAACATGGAGGTGGATTGCTCTGGCTCAAATCTGGAGTATCGGGCAGTCACCTGGCTACTTAGCATCCCATTTGGTTGTGTGGGGGATCGGGACAGGTGGAGAATCTGTTGGCTCCACCCACACAGGCGTATGACTTCCATGTGAGCCATTTGTTCAATCCCTCCTGGGAAACTACATCAGAGTGTGTCTGTACCCTGCCGTCAACTCCCCCACTTGTATATTTATGAGTACATATCTATATACACAAATGTGAGTATGTTTGCAACTATGTACCTATACACCTATACATCCACACACAGGCATATATGGTATATTAAAGTTTTACTTCTCCTGGACTTTTCCCTGAAACCACTTGGACATGCCGTTGAGGATAAAAATTTCTCTGAGTTGGCGCACCCTGGTGGAGTCAGGGTCGGGCGTCGACCACATACATCCCAAGGTCCCAGGTTCATGGCCTGGGACTGGTGGGAGGAACCAGGATGAACAAGTAAATAAAATAGATGAAATGCATCTTCTTCCTCTCTCTTCCTGCCTGCCTGCCTCTGCTCACCTTCATTCCTGCCTGCTCCTTTCCTTAAAAAAAAAAATCTTTCTCTGAGCAAAAACAAAAATTTTTATGAACACTCCCAAGTTGTCCCTCAGACTTCCAACCCTCTTCTTGCTGTGGAAAGCACTTGTGATTTTTCTTTGTGTATTCTTCCAGAGTTGAACAGAACAGAAACAAGCTCGCATTTCATCTGCTCTCTGACCCCACAAGGCTTTTGTTGCTGTGAGTTGGTTGCTCACGGCACATCTGTGCAGAGTAAATGTTTTATCTTGCTAGATTAGATCCTCTCCATTTCTTTTTTGACATCCACTTGGGATGGGGTGTCCATGTCTGTGCTCAGGGAAGGAACATAGTTTATTTAACCTGATGGTTCTCTTTGGATGCTAGGTTAATCTTTTTTTTTTTTTTCTTGCTTTCTAATCATCACAGAATTGGCTGTGAAGGGGTGTCTGGAGTTGTAGCTAACAAAGAGTGACTGATTGTCTAAAACTCTTTAAAAGTCTCCTGCTGTAGGTTTGAATCTTGGGGACAATGGTGTACTAGTCTGGAATATTCAGCCATAGTAGAAAAGGCTCTCTAGTTATAAATGCGGAACTGGAGGTAAAGAAATACTTAGACAAGCATATCACTTACCTTTGCATGTTTTTGTCGTGAAGGCGAAGTTCAGAGGTACATGGAAAGCTAGATCAGTGTCCTGCAAGACCAGGGAGAGAGGAAGAGAAATTGGGTTCAGACCTCAGTCTGAGTGTTTCCCACTCCTGGTCATAATTCAAGTGGGAGTTGTCAAGACATTGACTCTGGGTCAGTCACATTGACAGTTTTGTACTCCTGGTGTAAGGGAAAAAACCTGCCTGCCGCTTCCCAGCAGCCATGAAGGCCACCCAAGCTAGCAGAAACCCCTGGAACATCCTGTGGTCTGAGCTTGCCGAGGAAACAGGGTAGCCTGCGCCACAACTGCGGGCAACTGATAAAGTCACCAACGGACACGAACTTCTCACACTTGAAACCCCCCGCCCTGATTTCCATGTCTTACTTATATAAGTGTAACCTAACCTGAAGTCAGGGCCAGACTTTGGAGAATACGCCTCTGGGTCTGCCTGTGTAATAAACTTGCTAAAGCTTCCAGAGTGCCGCTTGGCTTGTCGCAGGAGAGCCACCTTGAATGGCTCACGTTTGGGGTTGGCTGGCCCACGGAGGGCACTTTAGAAATTCCGATAGTCTCCAATGTGTCTGGAAAACAGTGTCTGATGATCCTGGCCACCCAGACCAGTTCCCCTATATAGATTCTTGGCTAAGAATCACCCAAGCCCTGCCCCCATGGGTGCCGTTCAATTCGACCAGGAAGGGCCAGGCTAGGATCCTCTTCACACCATCTTTGAGAGACCCACAAGAGCCACAGAAAAACCCGAAATACTTTCTGGAAAGTACACGGGGGCCCTTGGAAGATTCAAAGTCTATTCTCCAGGGTGACCCAGGAGAAGAGCAGCCGCCTCCCCCACATGTCCCTCTGATATGACCCACGGCTCCGCTGCCAGGAAATCCAGACACAATACCACCGTCTGCTTCTCCACCAGGCCTGGCCCAGGACCTGCCATGCCCTAACCGGGGCATACACCTGCGCCCTAGGAACCAGGATGCTGTTCTCCAGATGCCCCTCTGAGAGACACGGGGTCCAGACCAGGTTGGGGAGGATGGCACAATCCAGCCAGGATGCCCAAAGATGTACTATCAACCCTTCTCAATTACGGACCTTCTGAATTGGAAGCATCACACCCCCTCATGCTCAGAAAATCCCCAGGCCATGATCGATCTCCTTGAAACTGTCTTTCAGACACACCGTCCTACCTGAAAGACTGCCAGCAACTGCTCTGTGCCCTTTTTAACACAGAAGAGAGAAGGCGGACACTGGCAGGAGCCCATTTGTTCCTGGAAGTGAACGCTCCTGCCGGAGTCATTGATGTAGCCATCTGGGCCAGAATGATGGTTTCAGAGGGACATCCTGATTGCGACTTTAATACGGAGGAAGGATGGGTGAATATCCAACGGTATCAGAAGGCCATCTTACAGGGGATACAGGCCAGGGCCTGGAAACCTACCAATATGTCTAAAACCGCCACCGTCACCCAGTGGCCTGATGAGTCTCTGGAAGATACTACGAGCAGCTATGCGAGGCATTCTGAATTTGACACCCTATTTGACCCAGAGGCCCCAGATAATCAGAGAATGATAAAGGCAAGCTTCGTGGCCCAATCGGCCACGGATATCGACAGGAAGCTTCAGAAACTGGGAGGCTTCACCGGAATGAATATCAGCCAACTCTTGGAAATAGCCAATAAGGTCTTCATGAACTGGGAGGTAACAGCTAAAAGGGAAGCCAACCGGAAAATGAAAGAAAAGGTCACCCTGCTGGCTGCAGCGCTCCAGGAGAAGTGCCCAAGCGAAGGTGAGAGGAGGAGAAGACCACCAAGACAAGGAGAAGGCCGACCCCATCTGGGGGAGAACCAGTGCACTTATTGCAAAGAGTTCGGACACTGGAAAAATGAATGCTCGAATAAAAGAAATGCTAAGAAGCCACACCAGCGTGGAGGTTGGGGGCAGGGGAGAAGCGGGGGAAGGACGGCCCTAATTTCTTAGGCTTGGTGGGAGCCGACTCTGAATGAGGCAAATCGGGCTCTCTACACTTAGGCCCCCAAGAGCCTGACAGTCACTGGCCGACGCATGGCCTTCATAGTAGATACCAGAGCCAAGCATTCTATGGTAACCACTCCTGTGGTTCCTTTCCAGGTGAAGACGGTCTCCAACCTGGGAGCCACCGGGAACCATACAGAGGGTCAGCCCTTCTGTCAAGCCTGAACTTGTGAGCCTGGGGGCCACCAGGTGAAACATAAATTCCTATATTTGCCGGACTACCCCGTTCCACTGCTCGGATGGGATCTGTTAACCAAGTTTGCATCCAGATCTCCTTCAGCCGGATGAGAAAAACCACCCTCCAACTCTCACCCCTGGCGAACCAGTAGAATTGCTCCTGACCATCTCCACTCCCCGAGAAGAAGAATGGTGCCTTTACAGGCAACAAGGGGGAGAAGAAAACCCGCTGAACTTCCTCACCTGTTACCCGCAGGCTTGGGCTGAAAACAATCCTCGAGGCTAGCACGCAAAAGACCGCCAATAGTTGTCGCCCTAAACCCCAGAGCACAATCGTGACACATCCGCCAGTACCCTCTACCCTGAGAAGCACGCTAGGTATCCAGAAACATCGGGACCGATGAAAGAAAGCTGGGCTCTTGAAGGGGTGCCGGTCCCCCTGGAATATGTTCCTACTCCCAGTCAAAAAGGCAAATGGAAGAGACTTACTGGCCCGTCGAGGACTCGAGACTCGTCATCAACCAGGCAACAGTCTCATGGCGCCCGGTAGTCCCGAACCCATATACCTTGCTAAGTCAGATACCCCCAGATGCAGCTTGGTTCACCTGTTCGAACTTGAAGGATGTTCTTCTGCGTCAGGCTGGCCCCACAGAGCCAGCCCCTGTTTGCATTTGCGTGGACAGACCCGGGCGCGGAGCAGCAGCAATAGTTGACCTGGATCAGGCTGCCTCAAGGGTTTAAGAGCTCCCCACCCCTGTTTGGGGAGACCCTCGCGGCTGACCTAGAGGCCTTTCCCCGGGAAAAGCTCCACTGTACTCTCCTCCTATATGTGGATGACCTCCTTCTTGCTAGCACAACAAAGGAGGACTGTCTAGCTGGCACCCACGCTGTTCTTGAACTCCTCAGCGAGTCAGGATACCAGGCTTCCTGGAAGAAGGCCCAGATCTGTCGGCAAAGAGTACGCTATCTACGATTCCTCCTCACAAAGGGACAACGTGCATTAGGAGCAGAGAGAAAAGAAGTCATTCTCACCCTACCTCAGCCTAAGACTAGAAGGGGACTCAGAATTCCTAGGAGCAGCTGGAGTCTGCCGGATATGGATCCCCGGCTCCTCAGCGCTTGCAAGGCCCCTATATGAAGCGCTGATGGGACCCGATGAGGGCCATCTCAGTTGGGAGGAAGACCAGGAGAAGGCCTTCCGGGAGATCAGTCACTCGGTTGGGCCCCTGCCTTAGGCCTTCCAAACGTAGAGAAGCCATTCAATCTCTTTGTCCATGAGAAAGATAACGGTGCTAGGAGTCCTCACTCAGTCAGTGGTGCCCTGGCAGAAGCCAGTGGCCTACTTGTCCAAGAAGCTAGACCCAGTCGCCATGGGGTGGCCCCTATGCCTGAGAGCCTTAGCGGCCACCGTGCTCCTTATGAAGGAAGCAGACTAACTCACACTTGGCCAGGAAATAAATGTAAAAGCGCCCCATGCAGTAATGACTCTGATGAACGGACAGGGGCACAGATGGCTGTCCAACGCCCGACTGACTCAGTACCAAGGACTGCTCTGTGAGAACACCCGAATAATGCTGGGCACTGTACGGGCTCTGAACCCCGCCACCTATCTGCCCACAGAAGAAGGCCCTCCGGAGCACAACTGCCTGGAATTCCTGGAGGAAATACAGGCCAGTTGAGCTGGTCTGCAAGATATATGTCTCCTCTACCCAGACATCACTTATTTCACAGACGGTAGCAGCTATGTGAAAGAGGGAAAAAGACAATCTGGGTATGTGGCGACAACTGAGGACTCCATAATAGAGGCAGGGGCACTTCCACAGGGATGGTCAGCCCAACAAGCTGAACTCCAGGCTCTAAATAGAGCCCTTGAAATCCCCCGCCCTAATTTATACCACGTCTAACCTATGTAAGTGTAACCTAACCTGAAGTCGGGATCCAGACTTTGGAGAATACGCCTCTGGGTCTGCCGGCATAATAAATTTGCTAAAGCTTCCAGAGTGCCGCTTGGCTTCCAGAGGAGCCGTAACAAAAGGATGACATCTAACTGTGCCCTATATATTCTTCAGGGGTGTGGGGCATGATAAGAGTCTTCTGTGATGAAAGTGGGTGGGTGGGTGGGTGGGGCCCTCTGTCACATTTTGCTCTATGTGCTCAGGCCCAGTGGATCCTTTTCTAGGGGCCTTCTTCCCAAGGGCAGTATTTCTAGAAGGTTCATTCATGGGTGCTTTGGCAGGAAGATTTGGAAGGCCCTCCAAGCACTACCACCAGTAACAGTACTACCAACACCAACACAATGAACAGGAGACTAAACAAGTGTTTGCCGATCATTGGCGAAGGGGAGTATTCGGGGGCTGCTGGGGAAAGTGTTCACGGAGCCCATAATGGGGCCTATCTTCCGTTCCTGTCGTCAAATCACTTTGCTGAGTCAGTCAGTATGTCCCACCAAACATACACATGCCTACATGCCTGTGCGCGCCTGCCGTGTGCCTGTGTGCACGTACATAGGGTACATGGGGGCTTGCTCTCCCTTTTAACCTGCCCCAGCAGAAGAGACATTTGAGGTGTGCTTGATACAGAGTGAGGGTTTCTACAGGGAAGGTGGACTGAGTGTGATAATATGAAGCATGCCTTTGTCTATTGCCTTCTACCACTTCCTGAGATGCCAGTGGTCTTCACATTCCTGTGAATAACTGAGTCTTTTCCTTTGGCAGACTTGGAGAGTTGTGAAGTTGACCCAGGAGACTTTTGAGGACATCTAAGCAAGAGGATGCCTTTCAGTCTCTGGGATCATCCAGTTGCTCTTCTGACTAACCACTATCTGTAAAAGTCCATGTCTGGACACCTGGGACCTAATGGATTTTGAACCAGGTATTTGGGTGCTTCATCTTTCATATGAAGTTCAAGTCTTTCTTAACCCCGCTGCAGGTTACTGTGTGTCTTTTTGCCATTTGTACCTCATTACTTGAGGCTCAATTTCAGACCGGCCTCAAATGGCACCTGAGTATACTCCTCTGAATGCCTCTTCCTGGACTGCACAGGGTTGATGATTGGATTCTGCATAATTCACTGTTTCTCCCAGGTGTCCTGCATCTGGAGTTCTAATAATATGTCAATGTAGGTGTAGATCTATTAGTAAACCGAGAGCGACTATTAGCATTTTTTCCCTCAATCCAGGCTGAGGTGAACGCAAGGGTCCGGTTAAATCTTACGATGACTTAAAAGTTTTAAGTAGACCCTTAAGTAGCCGGTTAAATGAACCTCCAAATTTCAAATAGATTAGATAGAGATCGCCATTTTTTTCATTAGAAAAGGGCGGAGGGAGAAGGCGCAGGAACCTTTAGATTGGCATTTCTGGTACAATACTGCCATCAAGTGGAATTTGTATACTACTTTCTTGCACTGCAGCCAAGCCTGTCACTGAGAGCATTGTGGGAGTTATAGAACCGGGGAGGACAGAGGACTTGTCTACAGTCTATCTCTTGCCTCTTCTAAGAATAGAACTCCTTGGGCCAACATTGAGTCACACACTGGGACCTCCAGAATCAGGTGCCATAACAAGGCATAAAACCAGTGCCTTACTGATCTTCTGTAGTAAACCTGGCTTAGAATCCTGGTGGCTGCCATTTCGGTTCGCCATTTTGAGTTCTGTAGTGAAAGTTGCAAAAAAGGATACTCAGCCCTTGGGATGTGGGCAATTTGACCACCTTCCTTTTCTCTTGACAGCAAGAGCTGGTTCAATCTGGGTTGGTTCAGGATCCTAGAAGTCTTTCTTGCTTCCTAAAGTCCAGCCTAGCCCATTGGGTTGCTCCTTCTCTGGTTGTTCAAGGATTGGCATTTTTTTTCTTTACCACAGGGTGGAGGGAAATGACTTGAGGTAAGGGCTGACTGTCATTTCTGGAGCAATATGGCCACCAAGCGGAACTCGGTCCGGATCCTATGCGCTTGACCTAGTCCTTCCTTTCCAGGCGCATTATGGGAGTGAAGTCAAAGTTCCAAAGGCGAAGGGACAGATCCTCAAGCTAACACATTCCCCTGCCATGTTCTACAGTTCCCTGGTCAAAGACCGTGTTGTCCCCTGGGATGTCTAGACATGGAGACTTGATCACAGCTCACGGCTTGGAGCTTAGAAATTCCTAAGCATAGGTGAGCCCTGGTGAAAGTGGTTTGGTCAACTGCCTCCAGCCTAAGTGCAGTCCACATACATCCCAAGGACCTGGGTTCTTGTTCCTGGCAGGAACAACCAAGACGTACAACTCAATGAGAATAAAACGCTTCCTGTGCTCTTTGCCTATCCGCCTGCCTGCCTACCTTCATTTCTACCTGTACCTTTCCTTCACACACACACACACAAAACCCAGAAGATGAAGAAGTTTCTGAGTATAAAAAGATGAAGACCCTGGGTGGCAACCATGTCTGTGCTGGACTCGAGTGCTGTTCTAATAGAATCCTGGCCAGGGGCTGTGTGCATTTCCCTATATGATCTCCTGTAGCAACTAGAAGATTCAGTCTGGGTGGACTCACCGCCCGGGAAACCTGTCTCGGGTACGGTGAAACCCACTCTAACACTGTATCTGGCAGTGAAGAATTGTTGCCATTAGCAGACAGAGTCTGGAACTGGATTGTCCCTCTGTCTAACTCTACAAATCAGTTTGGACTCTAGCCACCAAGTCAAGTGAACTTGAGGCGGTTGCATGCTTGGCTGGGAATTTGGTGGTGGTGGTGGGTTTCTGTTGATTTGCATCCAGAACGAATGGCCCTCACTGTCATCATGGAAGCACCGAGGAACTAGAAGGAGCATAGGCCGTCAACCAGAAGCATGCCCCACGCCTGCCCACGCCTGACCTTCACGACTACCCACATTACCCCCCCATTCCCCTCAGTGTCTCCTTTAGTAACATCTTGCACAGTGAGTAGTGCCTGCCCTTGACACAGAAGTATGGACTATCTCACTGGGTTTCAGTCTCTGGTGAAGACTTTCACAATGGTCCCAGACTTAAGTCGAATTGGAGAAGAAATCAAGGCCTAAATCTGCTCTCTTGGATGACTTCAAATTTCAGGTCTACTTTCTTCATATCATTTCATGTTCTTCAGGACACTTTGAGAAAGTGATTTTTGTGTCTGCATCTCAATCCCATGTTGCTTCCAAGCTGGATTTCAATAGATTTCACGAGATCACAGGACACAACTGTTGGCTACGGCGTGGGGGGGTGGGGGGTGGGTTGGTGGCTTTTCCCAGATCCACCATCTATGAAATGACTGCCAACACCACAAAGGAGGCTCACATTGCTGGGTACACAAACCTGGAGTCCCTGTATGTCCCAATACCTCATGTAATAAGCTCAGTGTTGGGATTTGCCTTTACCCTTTCTTTCCCATGTGTTCCATCTGAGCTGCCTGGGATAGTTTCCTCTTCTTACCCATCTTTCCCTGTCACTTGTCTTTTAACCCTGAGTGCTTTGAGACATCTCCTGGATCAGGCATCCATCTCTTTGCTATACCCACTGTTGGTGCTCACAGAAGTGCTGACAGAAGCAGGTGGCCTTTTCTAATATGATGTCAGTTTTCTGAAAACTCTTTTGGAGGAAGAGGCTTTGGATGATTACCTCCCTCTTTGTCAAGCCCCAGGGCATGGCTTTGACCTCCCTGCTCCTGTTGGTCCCCACAGAGAGCCCTGTGGTTTCTCTGTGCCCTTTGGAAGGAGGCAGACAGTGACCTTCACAGAAGTTGGGACCACTGCATCACCATATGATGTCCTTTGAAGTCTCAGGTCTCTTGCCTAACATGATGATCTGGGTCATATCTCCTTGAAGGCTCTAGAATAGACTGCACTGGGCCAGTCCTCTTATCAAGTGAGGAAAATGGGTATTTCAGAGCTGAAAGTGGGAAGGTAGCTTTATAGGTCTTTCCAGAAGTGGGATATGTGGCATTGGCTGTTGTTAGAGGTGGGTTAGATGAATACTCGTTGCCCTAGAATGAAAGTGGTTCACTTCTGGGGCCTCATTTTTTGGGAAATTGTGCAAAAGATCAGAAGAGTTTCTGAATAGTTGAAGATGTGTGAATGCAATTCAGTTTGAAACCAGAGAGATGTTCCTTTATAGGAGGACAGTGACATCACTATTCATTTCTTTTATTGCATAACTTTCATTTACACATTAAAAATAAACTCGTGTAGGTTTCCCACATGTACAATTTCCCCATTCCTAAGACATATGTCAAACTACCCTGCCCTGCACCACGTTAAAAGTGTTCTTCACCCTTGTCCAGTGGGCTCTGCCACCGCTTGCCCCCCTCCGCCTCCCTGTCCCATTGTCTCTAGGTAGCCTCAGTTCTATTGCTAGTGTCCAAGGGTTGGTTTTGTTTCATCTGTTCCTTTGTTTTGTCTGTTCATATTCCACCTATGAGTGAGATCATCTGGTATCTATCTTATTTTGACTGGTTTTACTTTGTGTAATCCCCTCTAGTTCCATCTGTGGGGGTTTTCGCTCAAAGAACCCATGGCAGAGTTAGGCAAGTGAGCAAGCAGAGGTTTAATCAGAGGGTAAAAGGATGGAGCTGACCAAGGGAGGTCCAGACTCCATGGGTTCAGGGTCGCTCCACATACCAGACAAGCTCAGTGAGTAAGCAAGTTGGGGGTCCATTAGTGGGGAGCAGAGAGACAGAGGATGGAGCCTGCCAAGGGAGGCTGAGACCCTCATTAGTGGGGAGGCTGACTCGAGGCCTTGCCAGTGGCCTGAGTTTTTAAGGGAAAATCACACATGATGAGGAAGGGAGATGGAGAGAGGAGAGTCTGCAGACCAGGTTTCAGTTCCTGATTGGCCAAGGTGACATTGTCCTTTGAAGTTATTGGTGGTCTTCTTCAACTGATGTCATTCTTTTGTTTCTCAGTCTCTCCTGGTCACGTACTACATTTTGAACTCGTCCATCAGCTTTCCTTATTGATCCGGATGCATTCCACGATTGGGTGCTGCTGGAGCCAGAGGCAATTCACTGTCCTGATAGCTGAACTTAAATCCCTGATCTAAGGCTTGCTCTCGTGGGGGTTCTGACACCATCCATATTGATTCAAATTACAGAATTTCATCTTTTCTAAGAGCTGTGTGGTGTTCCATTGTGTATATGTACCACTTCTTCTTTATCCAGTTATCTAATGTTGGGCATTTAGGTAATTTTCAGTTCTTAGCTATTGTGACTAGGGCTGCAATAAACATGGAGGTGTGCAGGTCTCTTAGAATTAGTGTTTTTGTATCTTTTGGGTAAACACCCAGAAGTGGGATGGTGGGACAATATGAGATTTCCATCTTCAACTTTTTGAGGAATCGCCATACTGTTTTCCATAGGGGTTACATCAATTTGCACTCCCACCAGCAATGTAAAAGTGACCAGTATGCATTTTTAAACACAAACTGGGTTAGAGAAATTCACCTTCCATCTCTACTGGGGATTTTTGTCCCCTGTGTGTGTTTGTGACTTCCTGAGGACTAAAAGGATGACATCCAACTCCAGAGGTGCAATTCACTGTATCTCCCAGGTGTGCTAATATGTCAATGTAGATTCAGGTTTATTGTGAGTAAACAAGTAGCAGCCATTAACTTTTGTTCCTGAGCCAGGCTAAGATGAACAGAAAGGTCCTTAGCCTGGCTATGATGAGCAGAAAGCCCTCTGAAGACTTGGAGAAGTAAGTATGCCCTCAAGTAACTGAATCTCTTTAAGTTTCCAATAGATTAGATAGGATTTGCCTCTTGCCTCTTTTTTTTTTTTTCATTAGAAAAGGGTCGGGGAGAAGACTTGGGAGACAGTAGGTAGGAATTTCTGGTACAATACTGCCATCAAGCGGAATTTGTTGCCTGATTTCCTGCACCATATCCACTCCTTTTTATGAGGGGCAATATGGAATTTGTCTTCAGTTTACCTCTTGCTTCTGTTATAAACCAAACTCTTTGGGCCAACATTAGGTCGGAAACTGGGACATCCAGAAATCAGGTACCATAGCAAAGCACACAACAGGTGCCTAACTGGTCTTCTGCAGTAAACCAGGCTTAGAACCCTGGTGGCTGCCATTTTGGTTAGCCATTTTGTGCTCAGTAATGGAACTTGGAACAAAGGATATTTAGTCCTCAGATGTGGGCATTCATCATCCACCTTTCCTTTCTTTGAGAGCTAGAGCTGGTTCAGCCTCTGTAAGTCCAGGGTCTTAGGAGTCTCTCTTGCTCTATAAAGTCCACCCAAACCCAATAAAATTGGACTCATGCCACCATTGTTGGCAGTACTGGAAGCAGGCCAATGGAGCAGAAACAAGTCCTATTTCTTTGTTGGTTGACTTCAACTTTCGGGGCCATTTTCTCCAAGATCCTTGGAGAGTCTTCAGGGCACTGTGAAGGAATGGTTCTTGTGTCTGTATCTCAGTCCCATGCTGCTTCACAGCTGGACTTCAGTGGCCCATGGAATAGCCTGCTTAAAGAGCCACCTCTGTTGGATGGTGGCCTATGGGATTGGTGGAGTGCATTTCCCCCCAGATTCACCATCTCTCAAATGTCTTCCAGCTCCACAAAAGAATCCACACTGCTGGATTCATAAACCATTTGGTGTCCACAACTATCTTAATAGCCCTTAAGTACAAGCATCTCTGGGCTAGGTTTTGCCTTTACCCTTTCTTTGCACACTCCTCATCTGAGCTTAATAGTTTCCTCTTCTAAGTTGCCCGTCTTGCCTTGCCCCTTGTGTGTTAACCCTGAGTGCTTTAAGCCATCCATCTGCTGCTTTCATCATTCCAGGAAGGGTGGTTATAGCGGCCAGTTACCCCTTCTCCTATTATGCTGTCAGTTTCTGAAAACTCTTATGCATGAAGAGCCTTTGGTTGCCTGCCTTCCTCTTGGCGTACTATGTTGAACTTGTCCATCTTGTTGGACCTCATCCTGGGACAGAGTTGGGTGGTTTCTGGGTGCCCTTTGGAAGTAGACAGACTGGTCCACATGGAGGTTACATTGCTGGATTCCTATAGGATGCACTTTGAATTCCCTGGTATGCTTCCTACCCCGAGAGAAAATGGGTCATGTTGATCTGAAGGCTCAGTGTCGGAATTCACTGGCCCACTTTTCCTATCACCAAGTTGGGAAGATGGGTTTTGCGGAAGTGATGTCCTTTTTAGTTGACTGGTCTTGAGTGGCTCTTGACACCTTTGATCATAAGACAGGAGATTGGTAGCAGAGGTACTGTGCGGCTTATGCTGCTCGTTCCGTTCCTTTGCAGATCAGTTGGACTTATGCCAATGAACTGGAGAAAAGGTGCAATTGTGTTTCCCCCCATGTCCAACACCGTGTTGCTAAACACAGAACAACTAACCTGAGGACTTAGAGAAGTCTAGAAATTTGGAAGAGTTTAGAGTGGGATTGCTATGTTTTTCACTCAAAAAGGGCGGAGGGAGAAGGTTTTTGGACGCTTCAGGTTGCCCTTGATGGTACACTACTGCCATCAAGCGGAATTTGTTTCCTGACTTCATAAACCACACACAACCCATTCCACAGAGGAAAACAGGAGGAAGTTCAGTCGTAATGTTGGCAGGACAGTGGACTTGTCTTTCCTCTGCCATCCTTCTCTGTTTAGAAAAGAACTCATGGGCTAACATATGGATGAACGCTGGTGCCTCCAGAATCAGGCACCATAACAAGGCACACACCTGGTACCTGGTTGGTCTTTTACAGTAAAACCTGTGTCAAAAGCGGTGGCTGCCATTTTGGGTCGCCATTTTGGATTCAGTACTGGAAGTTGTCATCTAATATCAGCCACTTTCCCTTTCCCCTGAGAGCCAGGCCAAGTTTGGCCTGGGTAGATCTAGGGCCCTGGAAGTCTCTCGTAGCTCCATGAAGTCCTGTTAAAGGCCATGACAGAAACTGGAGTTCTGCTGTCATTGTTGGCTGAGAAGGAAACTGGATGTGAATTCTCCCTTTGGCCAGTTGTGGAGATTAGGAGTAGAGCCTGGATATGACGCAGTGTGTGCACGTGCATATGTACCTGTTTCCTCAGTTGTCCTGGGAGTTTGTGTCTCTGGAAGGAAGATTTTTCCAGAGCATGGCCTGAACAGCACTTAAAGGGTTGGAAAGTTAAAGCCCAGGAGTGAAACAAAGAAGTTTTATTTGGGGGTGGGGGGAAGCAGTGGGGAGAGACAGGGACAGAGAGAGGGAGGGAGGAAGGGGAAGTGAGAGAGGCCCCTGAAACTAGGAGAGATGACAGTGGGGGCAGAAATCTCATTTTTAAGGGGTATGGTAGCTTGCTTTTCATCTCAACCTGTTAAGCATTCTGGGACAGGACAACCCTTTTTACTGGCCTTTAAGGAGTCTCCTCTTAGATTGACTGGAAGGTTCTGCACCGGCTCTTTATGATTGATTTCCTTTTTGTAGCCCTGCGCCTTGCACATAGACTTGGACCCTTAGCACTTTATCTTGACTTTAAACCTAATTGTACTGACTTCCTGGATTTTGGTGTTAAACTGGGCTGGTGCCCTATGACTGTGCTGATGGCTGGGTTAAGTCAATGACATTGATCTATCCTTTTCTGGCTCTGGATGTCCTTTTCCTTGCACTCTTCTCATACCTGGCTGCTACCTGTCAGGTACCCGGAGTGAAAGGGGCTTGAAATGCTTGCCGAGGAGCTGGGCTAATGCAGGAGTCCAGTCAGATTTGATGTTGGTGGTCAGTTCCTTATCAGCATAGTTCCAAAGGGAATGGCCCTAACTTTGGATAGACTGAGCCAATGTGATTACAGTAACAATATCCCCCAGTTTAGGAGCCACCCCTGCCACCATTTTAGACCATTTTCAAACCCCCTTGTCTCTGCTCTTCACCACACCCACCCAAAATATTCATGTCTTATAGATTCTTCACAGAGAAGCCACCCTCACAGAGACATGGCCGACAAAATGCCATCTCACGGGGTTTCACCATTGCTACAGATGCCAGAAGTGCTCTTAGACTCAATTCCTACTGGAGCAAAACCCGGGTCAACACTATTACCTGACAGTCTACTCCGGACCCTATGAGAATCTTCAGGACTTTGTGTAATAATAGTGCTTTCCTTTGTTTGTCAGTCACAAACTTCCTTCACATATTACTGCAATGAAGCAATGTAAACATCTTTCCCTAGTAGCTCTGTACTGTTGGATGGTAGCCTATTGCTAGTAGGACCAATTTCCCCAGATTCAACAAATCCAGCCTGTCTGTGAGGCCGCAAAGGAGATGTGCACTCGTGTCACACACAGACCTGGAAAGATGAACTAGTCCCAATGTTATGGCAGAGCCTCCAGGCGGTAAAAAGACTGACAGCTGGGCGCTCAAGTAGAGAAAAGCACTTTATTGTACCGGTGCTGGCCCAGGGGTATTGTTACCCAGAGCTGGGCAATGGGGGTCTAGGGGAGCTCCTTTTATATTCTGAGGTAATGATTCATCTCCTTGGCTGCGTGTGGTTTCTACTGGCAACTCATCACTTATGTACAGCTGCAGAGTAGGGAGGGATGCCTGTGTGTCCTTGGACAGAGCTACAGCCTCAGTAGCACCATGGAAAATTCCTGGCAGACTAACTTTTGCATAGGGGTCAGGGAAAAGGTCTTCTACCACACCAATAGCCCCCTTGTGGAAGAAGCTCTAGGTTTGCAGCTGCTTTTGCCTTCCCCTTCACCCACACCTCAGTCTGATGTTCCTCGGGACTGAACGTGCTCCCTCTGTAGCCTAGATCCACACCTCCGTGTTCCTTTTTACTTTGAATTTGTGAAGTCGCCTTAGGGAACAGCCATCTATATATTTTCGTTATCCGTATCCCAAAATATCTTAAAGAATAGGTTTTAACTCCCACCTCCTTTTCCCCCCTAGCTCAGCAGTAATGTACTGACATCATCCATCCGCTTGGCTGCCAGCGTGAGAATGAGAGCTTGGTGCATTCCAGGTGCCCTTCTGGGCTAGGCCGAAGGTGCGCTCCCCTGAAGGTTGTCCGTACAGACCCTCAGACCACTTGGATTGAGGTCCAGTATGTTTGCTCTAACAACAATCTGGTTATATGCTCCCAGAAGCCAAGGAGGAGGACTTCGTGGACTAACCTTATTAGCACTAAGTGGGGAAGACAGACCCAAAGCAGTGACTCCAGAGATTGAGTTTCTCTAGCTGACTAGCTGCTTGCTTTCCCCAGAACATCTTCATGTGTGCAGATGGTCACCACAAGGTATCGTGGATGGATTCCTGCCTGTGTTTGCATCTTGATTTTCTTTTTTCTTTGCAAAAGAACCCCACTCCAGTGCTTTTTAAATACTCGTTCATGGCCATAACCTGGACATTCCAATTTTGGTGCTTTTTCATTCTGGTCCACTCTGCTTACAATTCACCTCTGATTTAAAATCTTTTATTGTTGCTGCTTCTGGCCTGAGGATACTGTGAACCTTTGGCTCTGTGCTTAGGACTGAATAAATAGGGATGGAGGTGAAGTTTGGAGAATTGAGACTCTTGATTTAAGCTGGATGAATGCAAGGAGAACTCCTTGAGCTTTAATGAAGGTCCAGGCAGCCCAATAAGTCTAGAATGATCCTTAAGACTTGAGTCTGAAGCATTTTGGATAATCAGAGGACACTATGCAAAAGCATTCTGTGCACGAGAAGACACTGTATGGGCATAGGCAAGGAAAAGTGTCATGGCCGACACTCCTGTCTCTATGGGAATGGGGCAGTATCTCCCTGCATGTGAACTGTGGAGGGAATGATCAGGTGAGTCTAGACAGGTAGAATGTGACCACCTCTTCCACCTGTGACAAGCCAAGTGGCAGCAGACCTGTCTTGCTGGAACACTTGCCAATATTGTTTTCGTAGTTCAAGAGACCCAGCCATCCTTTAAAATTTTAAAGCCCACACCTCTCCCACTGTTAGGAGTGTGTCCTCAATGAGCACATAAAGGTTTTCAAGCATAGTATTGGTCAGTCAGGAATCATAAATCTGAACTTCCCTGAAGGACCTTCCAGAGTTGGTACAAGTGAAATATATTGTTGTTTAGAGGTGCGAAGAATATATTCTTCCAATCCTAGAAATACATGGTGGTGCTTCCCTGCAGTGTGAGTTTTGGGACATTTGAGTCCTATTTGGAGAGGGGAAAAAGTAGATTGTTGCCTAAAAGTTGAAGTCGATGAAGTCGATGACTCTCATGGGGCCTGAAATCAGAGACAGGTCTGCACGGAATATACGGGCACCTTTATGTCCTTGCGCACAGACTGGGAGAGAAGCGGACATACACCTTCCACTGAGAAGGGTTTTACTATTGCTGTGGACTGACTTCCTAAAGACAAAATACGATGATAATTGTATCCTAATTTTTGTCACAGGGGGTAGCCTGGAATGGTACTTGGAAGGAAAGGACTCTTTCAGATTTTTCTGCATATACGGAGTCCCTATTGAGCATTTTCAATCAGCATTTCTTCACATGGGTCTGTGTCTAGAATGCCACATTCTTGTTTGGCCTGGCAGGGTAGTCATGAGCAAAGCCAGCAATCAGCAGCACCAAGTTCCATTAGCACTCACAGAAGGAAACAGGAGCGCAGCAGGTGTTCGCTGGTTATTGACATTGGGTGGGGGTGGGGGTGGGGGTGGGGAAATGAACAAAGCTACTGGCATAGATTCCTCTTGTCTTGGGAAGACTTTTCTGGATCAGAGTATGAGTTCTGACCAAGCAAACGTGCCTCTGCCAATCTCCTGGCATAATTGTGCTTTCTTGCACAAGCACGTGGAAACTTCTTTCCCCCTGAAATCTGCCCCAAGTCTACGAAGCACTTGCAAGGTGCACTTGATAAGAGGAAAAGGTGTTCATCATGGATTATGTGCTAATTTATGGGAACACGAAAAGTCTACTGAGTTCTCCTAGCAGGTGATAAATGCCAGGAGTCCTCAGAAGCACATGGACACAGAGATATTCCCACTGCAAAATTTCCTTGATTTTTGTCATGACACTGACGTGGGTCATGCCCTAGAATCCTTTTGGGACCATGGCTGGCATGTGCCATGCCCCTGACTGACCAGTGTTGCCTCTGTCTCCATCTAAACCCCGGGGAACGTAATCGCACAAGAACCAGGTTCAGGGCCAAGGAACATATTGGAATGGGAAGTTCAGCTCATTTTTATGACCTCTGCGTGTGTCGTGGGCTACAGATTTTTTTTTTTTTCTATTAAAAACTTAACAACAGATTTGGTGACTCCTGAGAATGCACCGATGTGATGTGCTCTTCCTGGCACTGACTAGTGGTGTGGCTCTGACTCTGTCAACACTCAGTATGTCTTCTGAGGTCTTTTGCAAACCTAGGATGCTAAAGATAGAAGTGTGTATCGGTCCCAGTACAATGGTAGTAGCCCTGAGGAACATAAAATGTGTTTTATTCCAGATGGCAGTCTTACAGGACCTAATAGGAAAAGGCTCTGCTTATTGAAGCATTACAACACAAATGGCCAAACTGATCAGCAGTCATGTTTCTGGAAGGTTGTTCAGGGGCTGTCATTTTTTTATTTTATTTTTTCTGACTTAAAGGGTGGAGAGAAAGTCTTTGGAGTAAGGGTTGATGATCAGTTCTGGACCAGTACTGCCATCAGGCAGTCTGCTGTCCTGGATCCTGTGCACTGTATAGGTACTTCCCTCCAAGAAGCATTATGGGAATGAAGTCAGAGTTCTACAGAAGATGGGACAGTTCCTCCTGCTACCACAGTCACCTGCCTGGTCATCTCCCTGGACCAAGGTCAGATTGTGCCCTGGGAGGTCTAGATTGAGACCTGGAACCAGGTCACAGCTTGTTTGCTGGAAGGTCTTGTATAGAGCTCAAGGCTTAGAGCCTTGGTGGTAGCCGTGTCTGAACTGGATACAGGAAACTGTTCCAGTGGAACCTGGCCACAGCCTGGGTACATTTCCCTGCATGACCTTCCCTAGGAGGAAGATTCATCCTGTGTGAGGTCAGGGCCCTGGAAGCCTCCCGTGGGCTCAGTGAAAATCAGCCTAAAGTGTATTCCATCAAACATGCACATGCCTAATGCCTGTGTGTGTACCTGCCGTGTGGCTATGTGAACGCACATGCAGTCTTGCTTTCCCTTCTAAGCTGCCCCAGCAAAAGAGGCAATTGAGGTGCGCTTGATACAGGGTAAGGGTTTCAGCGGGGAATATGAATCAAATATGATAAAATGAAACATGCCTTTGGTGTTTGTCTTCTACCACTTCCTAAAGTCCTCACATGCAAAAGAATAACTTAAGTGTTTTTCACTCCAGACTGTCCTTGAGAGTTGTCAAGAAGTAGACCCAGGAGAATTCTCAAGACATTAAAGGAAGCGGAAACTTTTGAGTCTCTTGGTGGCATCCACTTGCCCTTCAGTAGGACCATATCTGCCAAGGTCCACATAGGAACCCCTGGGACTCAATGGTTAAAGAACCAGGTTTTGGGGACCTGTCTTCTTTCAAGATGAGGCTCAAGTGACTCTTGTCCCCAAAGGAGGTTCCTGTTTCCCTTTGGTCATTTGTGTCTGACTGCTTGAATTCAGGTCAATTGCAAACTGACACAACTTACTCTGAATTAACTCTAGATTTAATGACTGCATGGACTGGCTAAACTTGACTGGAGTCTGCATATAACTTTGTTCAAGATATGTTAATATAAGTTCAGGTCTACCAGCTGAGCATAGAAAAAATAGCAATTCCTTTTGATACTGAATTCAGGCTAAGATGAACTAAAGGATCTTGCTAATCCCTATGGCAATTTAGAGATAAAGTAGGCCCTCACTTAGGCTTGGAAGTGACTTTACACTATTCTGATAGATCAGACAGGGATTGCTATTTTTTTCATTTAAAAAAGGGCGGAGGGAGAAGGCTTGGTGCGCCTGTACTGAAACATTTCTGGTACAATGCTGCCACCAAGCGGAATTTGTTTCCTGATTGCTGCACCATACACAGTCCCTTTGAGCAATATGGAAGTTAAATCCTACTTCCGTGAAACACAATGGAATTTTCCTCTATCTACCACCGTCCTCTGCTAAGATCAGAGTTCCCTCAGCCAGTGACGCACTGGACTCTCGGACCTCCAAAATCAGGCCCATAACAAGGCACACACTAGGTTTCTGGGTGGTCTTCTAAAGTAAACCTTCCCCTAGAACCTTGGTGGCCGCCATGTTGGGCCGCCATGTTGGGCTCAGTACTAGAAGTTACTGCAAAGGGTATCAGCCATGAGATGGCGGGCATTTGTCCACTGCCCCTGTCACCCTGAAAGCAACAGAGCAAGAGCTTGTTCAGCATGTGTACATCTAGAACCCTGGAAGTCTCCGTGGCGTCATAAAGTCTAGACAAATATCATGAAAAAAATCGTATCTTCCATCATTGGCAGAGGTGGAAGTTTGACAAGAATTGTCTCTGGCCATTTGTGGGGACTAGGAGTGAGTCTGCATACTCAGTGTCAAAGGCGGTTGAGGGGTTCCTTGGGTTTTGGTCTGTGTCTGTAGTACAGTGGCATTTGATGCTGGTTGGGTTCTGAAGAGCATAATCCAGAGGAAATGGCCCGCAGCTCATCTCTGTTAAGCCAGTGCGATACCAGTAGCAGTATATCCCCCAGTCTGTGTGCCCATCCCCCACCTTAAAGGCAGTCCCCAAACCCCTTTATCTTTTCCCTTGCCACACCCATACAAAGCTTTCAGGTCATGTAGATGCTGACCAAAGAAGCAGTACCTAACAGAAACAGGGCAAATGAAATGCCACGTCGTGTGGTTACATCACCTGTGGTACAGCTTGCCAAGAGTCCTCCCAAAGTGAAGTCCAGGCAGAGCAGTACCCCAGGTCTCAGTGCTTCCTGACTTCTCCCTTCCAGATACCCTACTAGAGATCCCACTAGCATCTTCATGACATTTAGTGGGAATCACTCCAGTCTCTGTTTCTCAGACTTTGCTGGCACAATTGTAATTACAACGGAGCAGTGTGAACATGCTCCCCGAAGAGCTCAGTACTGTTGGATGGTCGCCGGCAGACAGGCGCCCGGCCTGTATTTGGGAGCAAGCCTGTCTTGTGGGAACTTTGCCAGTATTGTTTGCCAAGATGAAGGTACCCAGTAATCCTTTACAATTTTACGTCCCGTCCCTCACTTCTCCCAGCTTAGGGCTGTGACTGGCTCCAGGGAGCAGTTAAAAGTTCAAGGCTAGTGTTGTTCAGTCAGGGTTCATAGATCTGCAGAATAACAAGGTCCTGAAGGACTTTCCAGAAGTTGGGACAGGTGAGATGTGATGTCTCTTGGAGGTTGTAGTAATACATGTTTCCTACCCTCGAAAGATAAGTTGGTGGTTCCCTAGATTTTGAGTAGTTGACACATTTGTGTCCTGGTCAGGGAAGAAAAAGCAGGCGTTTCCCCTCAAGGGTTGAAGTCGGATGACCTCATGGTGTCTGAATATGTTGATCATACTCCCTTTCCAAATGGACAGCACTGCTTGTTTTCATATTTCCCAGCCATCGAATTTGTCCTGTTTTTAAAAAACCAGGACCTTTTGCACTGTAGGGCATCAGGGGCAGTTTACTTTGCTCTGGGTCCAGTCTTTTGAGGAGGCCATTTTATCCCATTTTGTCCCTGTTTGCAATAAGGTCAGCCTATGTTCAATTAGAGAGACAGGTCTGTACGAATAACATGGATTCCTCTATGCTCTTGTGCACACAGACTGGGGAGAAACAGACATCTACCTTCTATCTTATTATTGCCAGTAGTTGGACTTCCTGAGGACCAAAAGGAAGAGATCTGATGTTACCTCATTTTTCTGGCAGGGGGATAGTATACAATGGTACTCTTGGAAGGAGAGGACAAAAAGAGCCAAGAGGATCCAAACTGGGAGACCATGCTTCTGGTGGTATTAGAAGTGGAAGTGTTCCTTCAAAATGATCTAGTAGATGACGAATCAAATTTCTAGAAGATTGATTACAGATTGGTGTGTTTTTTTTTTTGTGTTTTTTTTCTGACACGAAGGGTGGAGGGAAAGGCCTGGGGAGACGGGCCTAGGCTCATTTCTAGTGCCATACCGCCATCAAGCGGAACTCACTCCATGCTTTTGTGTGCCTACACTGGCCCTTTTGTTCCAGGAGCATTGTGGGAGTGAAGTCAGCATTTTACCAGAGAAGAGACAGGTCTTTC